>RJWH01001879.1:216621-299434 GCA_004363575.1 Solenodon paradoxus | reverse complement strand
TGTCCAGCCTCCTTGTCCATAAAGCAAATAGTGCGCTGCCCCCTCACACTGGGGCAAATCTAACTGCTAGACAAGGCCCCCATTTGCTGCTGGTGGACCCGGGCACTGAGGCAAGCGCCAGGTGGCTGGTCTGCTGGGACCAGCTCTCATGCTTGAGTCCTTCCACTTGCGACCCAGACTGCTCAGGTTAGGCAAGACTTGGAATTGATTAAAATGGTGTTAAGTGCCAGATGAAAGGATTCTTATTTTTCAATATCTTTTGCCTCCCAGGGAAAAGCCAACCAGGCTACTTGAAGCACGTCCTCCTGGGATGGCGTGTCTGCCCAGCGGAGGCTGAGGACTCCCTGCTCACTCAGTCAAATGACGGTCCCAGGAAAGAAGAAGCAGGTTCTGGATTGAGAAACAAGCCTCTACGTTCACACAGGCTCACTCCTCTCATGAGTTCAGCAAGGCCCTGAAGCATTTTAAATGCACTTCCAACGGTGCACTGCCCGGGTCCCTCTGGCTGGACACAAGACATCTCTCCACACAGGACGAGCCCACACACCTTGTGGGTGGGGGCCACGCAAGCTCAGGAATGGACAGCATCTCCCCAAGGCCCGCATCAAGTCCCAGAAATGAACACAATTCCTTTCACAGCCCATCAAACATAGGGCCCCCAAATGCCTGACCACCCCCACAAAGGGCAGGCCTGCCCAGAGGCCAACAGGGCTGTGGCACCAACATGCTCAGCGGCAGGACAGGAACGCACCATGCACAGAGATCCCTTTTCCAAACTCCTGTCCTTTCTTTTCTTTATTGCAGTAACACCAGTTTGTGACATTAATTTGCAGGCACACAGCATTATGATTTGATGGCTGCATACATGGGGTGACCACCACCCAGACTCTAGTTTCCATCAGTGCCTTACAATTGACCCCCTTTTCTCATTTCAACAGCCAAGATATGGAAACAGCCCAAATGTCCATCGCTTGATGAGTGGGTGAAGTAGATGTGGTATCAGGGTCACATGTTGTTTACTGATGCTTTGGTCACGGACAGGCTGCATCCATGACATGCACAGCTAGGTGTGAGTGTAAGTGCACCCCGTAATGCTTGCAGGAAGACAAAATCACCCCAACACTGCCCTTCTCAGAACGTGTCTCTGGAGCCAAGTGACACATGACTACACACACATTGCAACAGTTCTCAGCCATGAAAAAGAAACCTTGTCATTTGTGAAGTCTCCCAGTCCTTTCAAACTGAACCCGCTGCTCCTCTCTCAACCTGCCTCTGTTCACAACCAAACGGCCCTGCTTTCTGGGCACTCTTCCCACGTCACCCAGAGATGGGCTGGCTCAGCTCAGAGCTGCTGATGTCATGGGAGGCCACCCTCCAAGCAGCCCCGGAGTCACTCAGGGATCCTCCTCACTCCTTCCCAGCAAGGGAGCTCCAGAGTTTCCAGCACTCACTGCTGCCTGCCTGCAGCCCCAGGGAGCAGCCTTCCTCTTCTCTGCTCTTTCCCACCAGGACCAACCAACCACGCCAGCTGAAGGAAAAGCAGCACTCGCTAATTACTGCCCAGCCAAGGACACAGGGCCCTGGAATCCTGAAAAACAGACCTCTGGGCATGTGATTGTGGGATTCCTTATTATAGCCAGAGGGCCCGAAATTGCCAGTCATGTGGACTCAAATAGCACTTGAGGGTATGGCTGTAAAAGGGTGTTATCATCACGACAGCTCAGACTCTTCCCTTTCTTGTGAAGAACTGCTTAATTTAGGCTCTGCCAACTTACAGGAATGGTCAAAGTCTGAAAGAGCTGTTTTCTTCATTTAGAGAATGAGAACATAAACCAACAGAAATCTAAATAGTTCCCACAAACCACATTCCAGGGTTTGTCGGACATGTGCACATGGATGTTAATGCACCAGATGCAGAAACACTACAATGACTTCCTGTTTCTGGTCTCAACGTGGCTAAGTGACAACGCTGCCTCACTGTGAGTCAAACACTTCGGTAACCTGCACAATTTTACTATGTAGGCATTGTTTCTAATGCTTGTTTTACACAGGAAGACCCTGAAACTCATATAAGTGACTTGTCCAAGTTCTCACAGCTAAGGAAGGAATAAGGTAGGAATTGAAGCCAGGGCCCCAGTGAGACCCACCCTCTGCTGTAGGCAGGAGCTGTCGTTCCCTGGTGTCCCCAGTGGGTATGGCCTCAGACTGTGCCCCACTAGCTCTGCAGAGGCGAAGATTGCCTAGGCTTTGCTGCCTGCTCCTCTCTCAGTCTAGGACAGTGCCTGGCACACAGCAGGGCCCAGGTATTTGTCAAATGCAGAACTACATAATCATTCTCCCTGTCTAATTCAGTCACTGGCCCTGTGCTTCTCTTGCCTTCGATTTCTACAATGCAATCATGGTCATAGTGGCTGAGGTCAGTGAGAGAACCTTCGCAGGCCAGTCTTACACAGGGGCACATCAAAGCCCACACAACGATCCAAATGCTCATATGCTGATAAAAAAACAGGGGGAAAAGATCATCAAGAAACACGGGGTTCATTAACTGTACTGTGAGCCATAAAGATAGGTTTCCTTTCCAGATAATAAATTGTTTTTTCAACTTACTTTTTCTTTCTTTTTGACTAACATTACAATGACTCAAAATGAGGGCTAGGATTTAAATGCCCACTAATGTTTCAGTTCAGCAATCTTTGCTGTTTAAAAACAATGACAGATGTTCAGAGTACATGCTTAGGAATTTAAATGAATACCACTTCTAGAAAAATCCGAGGAAAGAAATCATTTCAAACATAGATCAACCTCATGTCTGCTGAAATTCCTGCCCTTCAGGTCTTGTCAAGCATTTTCATGCTAAATGAAGGGGCAGAGATGGAGAGCAGGTGGATTGAGGGTGCAGGACACAGTTTAAAAACTGCCATCCAGGTTTTCCAGTTCCAAAGTAACAATGATCAGTCCACATCCACATCACATTTTTGACTGCATGCACACAATGACATCACGCACAAAGCAAACTAAAGTCTCACGGGCTTTCAGATTTGAAACCTCACAGGACTGTGCCAAATAGAATAGTTTTAAATTACTTCCAGCTCTGCCCCATGACAGCATGCATTTGGCTCCCCAAATGTCAGAGAACTGTGAACATTACCCACTTTTATTTCTCATTATCAGCAGTGTTGATATTGTCGTTATTTTATGGTCTTAAAAAGCAATCAAGGAATTAGGGGTTGGGTTTATGGTAACTAGAATATAACCTGACATGAATTCACAGTGTTATGACTAACTTCTCATAGTATGTACATTTCATGCTTAGGAATGATTTTCCTAAGCAGGGAAGAATTACTATTAGTCTTTCTAAACTTTTTTTTTTTTTTTCTCATTTTCTTACCTTCCCACCTTCTCTTGCATCTGCATTAAGGAAAAACTACAACTTTTCTTATCAAAGTTCATACATTTCCAAGAGAGGATAGTGTAATAAATCTATACATATCATTTGCTTGGGTCAGCAATGATCAATATTTTATTTTTCTGGCTTCTGCCTGTCCTCTTCCTTCCCATTTCATCCCTCCTGTACTATTTTAAATCACACTCTTGAAATTACATCATTTCATTTCTAAATGCAAATAAATCTCTCTCTAAAAAAAAAAAGAGGACATTTTCTTACATAGACAATACCATTACCACATCTAACTAAATTCATTTCTTGAATAATATTGAATATCCAGTTTGTGGTCAAGTTATTCGATCACCTAAAAAGAAAAAAGGGCTATGATTATCTTAAAAAAAAAAAAGTTCCAAACAAGATCCATATGTTGACTATCTCTTAGATCCCCTTCAATGCAGAAAGGCCCTTTCTCCCCACACTCTTGTTAAAGCAGACAAGTCCTGGTTTTCTGTGATTACTTCCCCATGCAGGCGAACACGTTCCTTGGTGCCCTATTTTCACTTATGAACTGGAAGCTAGACCACAAATCTGGCTGGACTCAGATTCAAGGTTTGGGGTAAGAAGAGTTTCCAGGGATAAGCCCCTAACTTCATGAAGAAGTATCCAGGAGGCACACCGACTTGGTCTTATGCTCAGACGATTGAATGGATCAAGCGCTGCTGTCCCAGCCCCCCATCTGGAGCCATTCCCAGCATGTTCCTGACTGGTTTTAGTAACCCCTGGTGAGCACTGCCTGTATCCATTCTCTTTAGCGTGTGCAGAATGGTGATGTGATGTTCTAATGCCCTTGTTCATTGTATATTTTCTCCACCTTGAATTAGCTGATAAAGGAGAACTCTGATTCACCCACGAGGACTTTTCTTTACAAAAAGTGTAGTTAATTCAGGAGAGAAAGAACTATACAGTCGTGACCACTGGGTGATGGATCATCTCACTCAGTTCCCCACTCTCCAGTGTCCCAATGCTCCCAAGGCAGAAGAAAGGCTCCCAGTGACTCAACATCTCACCTGGTCTCCTGCCCTCTCTGACCCCTAACGTCCTCGTTTGCTTCCCGCCTTGGTCATTCAGTGTCAGCACACTGGCCTTCCCTGCACTCACTGCCTGTCTCCTGTGCCGAGATCATCATTCTCATAGTCCACGCCTCCCTCTAAGTCTGTCTTCAGTTCTCTCTGCCCGGGAATCCCCTCAGGGGATGCCAACCACATTCTACAAACAGCATTCTCTAGCCCTCTCAATCCCAGCTCTCTGATGACTTTTCACGTAGGGGAGGAGGTCTCTGGAACATGGGTCCTGGGCGCGGGTCCCGACCACAGCAGCGTTGCTGGGATCCGGCTGGACGCACACTCCAGGGCCCCTCTCCAGACCTACTGAATCCAAACAAGATTAAAGAGCCTGCATGATTCTGATGATTCTCAAGTTTAAGAACTACTGCCGTGGACTTTACAAATACCACAGCATTCATCTTTCCAATAAGTCTCTGAGTTTAGTATTACTTTATCATCCCATTTCAGAGACGACAAAACACGCACTCCTGGGCCCGGCCCTGGAATTGAGATTCAGGGGCAGAGTCCAGGGTCTGCCATCCTGACCGCCCAGGTGATGGGGACACTGGCAGCTCAGAGATGACTCTTTGCAAATCAGTGCTCGAACACAGTGGGTGGGGTTTTAACATGTTCGCGCCACTCGCCCAGAATTCATTCTTCCTCTGCAGCGTTAGTGTCTTAAAAACCCAACAACAAGCTACATTACAGCTATGACACCTGTTAGCCTACTGGCCTGTGAAAAAATTCTTGCTTTTTCCAATACCGGACAAGTGATTTTTTTTTTTTTTCCTTCCCATTGAAGAAACTAGTTCTTCCAATGCCCAAAAGGCAAGGCGGGCAGAGGCATAAAAGGCTGGATTTGCAAAGAAATGAGACTCAGTCTGATTCAGACGAAAGGAAATTCAGATAACACCCAGTAGGGCAGGCAGATGCCACATAGATAAGACTTGCCGTCTGAGCTAGTGTGAGTGGCCTGTGCGAATCACCGGAGCCTACCCAGTTGAAAGGCCAATTCTAATTAAATTCAATTAGAAAATCAAATGCTGTCTAGGTCACACAAAACATGAGGAGGGTCAGGGTCTGACCACAAAGTGCCAGACCAGAGTCACTGAACTCATGCAAACTGCTCTTGTCACTCAAGGGGAAAAAAGGTCACAGAGAGTTGGAGGCAAAAGTAAGACATGAATTCCAAGCCTGCCTCTGTGTGTTTGATGGCCTTGCATCTGCAGTACACACGTCACTTGTGTTATTTTTAGATGGAGACTACAACAGAAACAGCACCCAAACTTGACGTGAAGTGAAAATTAGCTATCTCTTTCTCCACCACGTCGAGAAAGCCTGTTGGACTACATTCAATCTAACATCCTTACCATCTCAACAAAGGGTCAGATCAGGCCAACAGCTGGGAAGGGACTGTCAAGAAACAGGTTCAGGTGAGATGCTACACGAGTCAGAGAGCGCAGGGAGTAGACAGGATGTGTCAGCTGCAGGAAGGGAAAGGTTCTAGAATGCTTTAATATCCAACACCATCTTGCTTCTGGTGGAACTTGTTTGCCTTTGAATCCCCTGCACAAGGCTGTGTGTATGTGTGTATAGAATTTGATAGTACAGAGCAATTGTTCTCAGCCAAGTCCTGCTCTGGGCACTCAGGCACAATGCCCCCTCTGTGGTAACGGACTCTCAGCCCATGTAGGAGCAAAATTTCAGAAGTCCCATTCAGGGAATGCCAAAGGTCACAGTGTTCTTCACACTCATGTCCTGTGGCGTGCACACTGTGGGCTCAGTAAACAGATGCTGAGTGACACATTTATAACCTTCAAATAATAGCACACTCCCCCACTTAAATCCCCCAGCGTGTAGGCTTCACTGCCACATTCCAGTTCATTCCAGAGGCCAAAGTCTTCCCGTGACTCCACTGACTCACAGCTGACACAGACACTTATCCTACAACCTCTAACGAGGAGGACCGTGCATTTCTTCTCTCCTGGAATCAGGGCCTTGTCTCCCCTGGGGGGGCTACACCTGTCCCTTTAGCTCTAAGACCTATGACCTTGTAACTGGGCAGACTCAAATCTTAACCCAGGGAGCACTCTGTGTGAGCACTGCTCTGCTGTCCCTAGAAGGGGCTGTCGGAACCTGCAGTACACACATAGATTTGTACCTTGCCTGACTCAGCAGTGAAGCAAATGTTCCTGGTGAACTGGAAATAAGAGGCTCCACCTGGTCTTCTTGGCCGGGCAGCTGCAGGGAGTAGTCAGCACTTCTGTGCCTGTTCCCTCCACTGTCACACCCTGTTACTTACCATCTGGAGCTACAACAGCTCCTGTGGAAGGTGTTTCCTTAATCGCATGGCACTGCGACAGAGCTGAGCTCTGCTCTACTGCCACATGCTGAAGGGGCCAAGTCTGAACTCAGGGCCGGCCATTCTGGGCTCTCTCTGATTTCACCCCAGCCCACCTTCCTGGCCTCCCCCATTTCCTGTCTCACTCTGTCCTCTTGACATGTTCCCAGCAGATCCGATGAGTCTAAGCCATATACTGCGCCCCCAAGCCCCTCAAGGCTCTCTGTTCAGACTCCCGCCCGTTCTCTAAGGCCCAGGCAGACAAAACCTCCTCCCTCTGGCCCCCAAAGCATGCTGTAATCACTTCTAGAACCTTTTATCCCACCTTCTCCAAAAACCTGCTGGGCGGTCCCCACACCTGCTCCTCTTTGCCTCCTAAATGTCTAGCACTGACTTCAGCACCTATCAGATGCCCAAAAAAATGTTGCTGAAATGAAGGCCAAAAATGAGAGAGGCAGACATTCCAAGGCAGCCAAAGAGCTCGGCAAATTGAGAAACCGCTGCAGCATTTATTAAGCACGTTTACAGGAGGTGTTTCGGAGTCTGTCACCGGTGGAACCACAGGGGGTCTGCACCAGACACATGTGTAAGGGGCCCCTGGGAGCGGCCCGCCACTGGACCGCCAGGGCAGATGTCCACCCGCCCTCTCAGCTCCCAACAGGTATTTGTGTTGAGGTGTGGTGGGGTCGGGTTTTTTCCTGCCAGACACCATGAATGAGCCCTTTTGTTTGTGTCCTTTTTACTTCTTATTCTTGGAAGGTGAGCAAAGATCATGGCTCTGTAGAGATGGAATGGACACGCCCTGGCCTCGTGAGGAACTGGGCCACGTGCTTCCTAGTGTCGCATTCCATTTCAGCACACAACTCCTCATTCTCCAACCTCCTTGCCGCCCTTCTCTGGGGCTTGGGGCGCTAGCCCACCAGCTCACATGAACAAGCTGGTCAATGGCAGGCGTGAGTCTCTGCGGGGCCAGGTGAGCAGGTCTATGAGGGGCATGAGGGCCTGGGGGTGTGCATGGGCTCCGCCTCCAAGACCATGATCTACCTTGGTACCAAGCCTTTGAATTTATAAAAGGAGAGCTGGACAAAATTCCAAAACTGGGAAGGTGATCAGAGAATGCCATTGCAAAAAGATGCCACTGGGAGAAGGACTGTTTCCAGAGGAGAACACCTGAGAAACCGCAGGGGCCGGAAAAGCTCTCTGCCTTCCTCCTCTCTGCTGTCAGGTAGGACAGGACACACATCATCCTTTGTGAAGGTGTCCCCCTTATGTTCCCGATTCCAGGAAGAGGAAATGAGAGTTCTTATTACTGGGAAGGTCAAACTCGCGGTCACATAACACGCCTCGCTGAACTGACTTTGTCTTCCTTAGTTTACCTACAGGTTTCTCGTCCCACAATTGCGGATCCTAGTGGCCAAACCCTTTGTCTGGCCACTTTTCTACACATTTACTGCTCTTTGTTAAAAGCATGTATAAGCTAGGCGCACCCTGGTGGAACAGGGTTAAGTCACTCACCTCTGATGGATGCAGGCCACATACCTCTGGGTTTGAGGCCCAGGCTGCTTCTTCCTCTCCCTGCCTGCCTGCCTTCAGTCCTTCCCACACCTTTCCTTTAAATATACATATTATACACACACACATATGTATGTATGTATACACATATAAATATACAAGCTCTTGGGCTGAGCTGCTTTTTTGAGTTTTTCTATTCTTTGAGAGCCTGTGTGCACATAAAAACTAACAACAAATAAAGACTGTCTGCTTTTTATTACTGTTAATATGTGTTCTGTTAACTGAATTTACAGAGCTTCAGAGGCAGAAGATAAAAGGGTAGAGGGAAAAGCTATTCCTCCCCTGCAGATGCATCCTCAAAGCTGTGACACTTCATAATTGTGTGATGATATTTGCAATAATTATCAAAAAAGAACAATGTTGTTAGAGAATGAAAAGTCTGTAACATATAAAATAGTGGTACTAAGATGAACTCAATCATACAAGGTGATGTAGGCTTCTGGATTTTCTTCTAGCCGAGAACACTGGCTCTTTCCAGCCCAGAGTTGCTATGCTGTCTGGGGATGGAGAATAAGAGTCAGGGGTGATCCGAAGAAGGGGCTTCAGGAGGAGAGGCTGGGAGGCCCAGGAGGACCCAGTAGAGGAAGTGACCCCGAGACTGAAAGCTGAGAGATGTGGTGGGGATGCCGGGTGAAGGGGTAGGGAAAGGACGGGGTCAGCGGTGAGAATAGGAGTGCCAAGGACAGAAGGCAGCCAGTTGTTCCTTCGGTGATCGCCACTGCCTGGATTTGTGGCTGCTATTTCTACCACAAGGAAAATCCATGTCAGCCTCCTCTCAGTCAGGGGTTCTCATCCTTTATGACTCCTACCCCGATTTTGATAAAAATAAACAAACTAGTCTCCTTTTCCTTCTACCTCCACCACTTAGCTGATACCCCAGCACCATACACCCAAGCCTTGGAGGGGTGGACACAGATGATCTGTCATCAAGGCTGTGTCAAGCTTCCAGTAACCTGTTCCCTGCCAGGGCCCCTACATGTGAGAGCTTCAGTGCTCTGGCTCAGATTGCAGTGCAAGATCGGGAAGGGCTGCCCAAGGCCAGCCTCCTAGGGCAGACAGGAGCCATCAAAAATGACACTTCTCCCCCTCGCTTCTCCACAGGCCCTCCCACAAAACCAGTGATACCCAAGAGACACGGCAGGAGAGAGCAGATGCTTTGAGACTGGTGGGGATTTCCATTTTCCAAGGCACCGCTACATGCTACTTAAAGTCCTGCTTCTTGAGTGAAATGATGACAGGTACTCCAGGAAGGAACAGTGCAAGAATTAAAGATAGAATGATGAAGGAAACCCCACAGGTTGGCTCTAGGGCCCTGAAACAACACCTCAGGGTAGTAATTCAGGGGCACAGTTCAGCAGCCGCAAAGGCTGGCCAGGGAGCTGTCTATAACCACAACAGGGCTAGGACAAAATGCCCCCCAGTCTCAGTTAACCACATATATGTGAACTTTTGTGAAAGTTTGCAATACTTGCAAAAGTTGGGGGCTTTTTGCATAAGAATGGAACTTCCAAAGTGACAGGATTTCTAAGCACAAAGAAAAGCCCTTTCTAAGCGATCCATTGTGTAGAGGGAAAATCCATTTTCTAGACCCCATGTGAAAAAGGGTGACACAATTCCCAGAGCAAATTTATAAAGCAGAGAATGCAGTAATCAAGGAGAGTGGATGGGCCCACAGCAAAGGCCTGACTGGGAGAAGTGAGATTTTCCAAGGCACCTGTGGGGTTTTATGGGGTCTGTTTGGAAAGGGTGCACTTAGCATTTGGAAAAAGAAATGGAGGCAGTGTTGATTTAAAGTGATGATACTTAAAAGAGTAGTGTCTGCACATCACGCCATATTTCCTCTGTAAGGATATGGTGGACCATGGGCAGCACCCTTCAGAATGTGGGGGTGGGGGTCTCCTGCCTTCCCCTCACCAGTGACTGCAAGTTCTTGACTCTGAGGGAGACATGCTCAGAACATGGAGGACATGTCTTTCTTCAAAAGATTTTATTCTCAAAGTCTACCACATCCATGTCACGTGAGGCTGAGGTAAGGTGTTGAGGGCATGTTTCAAGCTGGTTTTTCGTTAGGTCACAAACAGTCACTCCTCGCCAGAAAGTTTCCATAACAGATTTGATTTGTTTTCTTTCCCTCTCTCCCTGCTTCTCTTAGGTCCAGAATATAAAACACAGAGAAAGTCATTTCCCGAGCCCACTGCAGATACAATGCTGGAGTCCCTGCTCAGTCATCTCTGTGCATTCACAGGTAAATGCGATCACACCAAACACATTCATAGTCATGCTGGGTGCCTTTGACAAAGGTGACCCGAGAGAAACCAAGTGAACAATCATTTATTATCTATCAGGACCCGGGGGTGGGACAGGGGAGAGGAACAGCCCTGCAGCAAAATAAGAATCCCAGTAGAGAGTTCTGTAAAAGTTAACAGTTTCTTTTTAAAAGAATCATAAACAAATCCGAGGGAGGGCCCTAGTGGTTATGTTTTGATTCATGGACAGAAGAAGCAATCTGCCTAGGGAGGGTTTACTAACTCCTAAAGCAGACTTTTGTTCCGCAAGGTAGATGATGTGGATTTATTTATTTACACTTTTTCTTAAAATCAATTTTTTATAGTTCCTGCTTTAAGCTCTAGAGTTAGAACTTCGTTTTCTAGCCTGTTCCCTTCCCCCGACCCACAGCCCCTGGTCTCCCCACGTCTGTGGCCTTCCTGGCCTGAGCCTTAGCTGCCTGAGCCACGGCAGGTGTAATAAAGCCAGATGCACCTGAACTACTGGAAATTAAGCAGCAGTGGGTGTGAAAACTTTCAGTCACCATTTTGCGTCAAGCCAGTACCCTGAATTTCAAGTTAAATCCATTACCCTTGATATTTTAACATAATTCAACTCCTTCACCAAAATAAAACAAAACAAATAAATAAAAATAATTCCTTGCTCTCTTTAAAAAAAAAAAAAAAGGATGCAGAAGTGTGCTTTGGGGGCTCAGGTGCTAGGCTGGTGACTGGGACTTAGACCATGTAAAACCCATGAGACTTGAGATGTGGGGGTGAGGACAATCAAATGTGCTTCCTCTCACTCTCCTAAATTTTTTTTTTTCAGCAAAAAAGTCATTGTGTAGCTAACGAATTGAGATGTAGCAGAACTGTATGGAATGTGTCATATTCTATTTAGGCAAACAAACGAGACAGATAGGCTTTACATGCCCAGCTGTGACTGACCCACATCCTCATTTCAAGACTCCACCACCTCACTATAATCAAAACACATGCTTTAGAATTGCTTAAGCATATCATCTATTGCCTAATCTTTTAACAGATTGACCCTAAGGAATTACTGCACAACCCAGAGCTCTGAAGATGATGACCAACTAAACTATATAAGCCCTCTAGACAGAAAGCCAAAGAGAAGGGACATTGTGTGACACATGAAAGTGCGGCCTCTAGGTATTTTCTGCGCCCACCAGGGAGAACGAGTGCCTGGATGTACTGTGTACGCTCCCCCTGAAACTGCTGACCACTAGCGCTAATGTAATCTATACACTAACTTGAAAATCTCCCCCAACTCGGGTGCACAGAAAAGCGAGGTCCTAGCCTCCATGTGGATTATTCCTTTATGAGCAAAATCTATCCTCCGTCGCTCTGTTTCTCTTTCTCCTGTACCTGACATTTGCAATGAAGTCTTGTCTGAGGGAGGTTTCAGACTCTGTGCACATTTCTATTGGATGAGGGGTCCAAGAACACTGGAGAGGTGACAAGACCCTTGGGGGTTGGTAAGACAAATACTAAATTTAAAACTGATATTCAGAATGAGGTGCAGCCCCACAAACTGAAAGTGAGGCCACCCTGGAGCCCTTGGCTCAGACCTACAGAATCAGACTCTCTCATGAGGGAGCCCCAAAGTCAGAGTTTAAAGGGAGCTCAGGAGATTCTGATGTACATTAAAGTGTGAGAACCTTTGTCATCGAGTGTCAGCAAAATTGCTGGAACTTTTCATCTGCCTCAAATCACCGTCATATAAAAAACACCTTCCCTTGCAAAGAGTTGGTAAAGAAAACGTTTTCCAGTATCCTCTTAGGTTCTAGCATTGAGAGCCTCTGTATTAAACTGCCAAAACACAGATTAGCAGGAGAAAGGACAAAGTTTTTGAAGAAGGTAGGTATGGGAGGATTCAAAAGAAAGTGACTAAAAGAAGAGGTTCGAGTTGGACACTTACAGGCTATCTTAACCTGGGGAGGGAGTTAGGATTTCAAGAGACAATAGATGCCAGGAAGTGACTGCAGAAGAGATGAAAGAAGCTATTAGAAATTAAGGTTTATTTTAGCAAAGACTGTTTATTTAACTTCTCATTTCTGGTGGCTGTAACCACCTCCTTTCCCGATCCCCCCACACCCCCATTGAAGCTTCTCTTAATGTGGCCTTGATGATAGTTGAATTATGGGGGAAGGATATGTTTTTAGGAGGTAAGGGAAGTGCAGAGAAAGCCTTTTCCTGCACCTGCCAGTCTCAAATACAGTCAGCTGAGAACAACCACGCCATGGCATGCGTATTCGAGATCCTTTCATCAGCACAATCATCCACATCCTAACCACATCACCGTCCCGGAAATGAGTTCGTCCCCTTTTGTAAGCTGGTCTTAGGAGGGTGGCTGCCGGACAGGATCCAGGGCTGGAATCTAGAGCTTCTGATTTTAAACACCAGGTTTCTTCTTTAAGCACAAAGCAAACAGCTCCCCATCCTCCAAACACACACGTCCCCAACATTTAAACACGCTGACTTCCTTTTAGTCATCTCTTTTCAGTAAGATCAACTCAAGCTATCAGGAGACAACCCTTAATAAATTAAGCTATCAGCGAGGGCTCTCTCATGTTTGCTGAGACATAATGAGACATTAAGCAGCCAGCCCCATGTCTAAGAACCACAGGTAACACTTGACTTGTCCATCTGCTTCCAAACACACTGACGCTGACTGATGACCTCAGGGACTAGGGTATATTTTAGTGAACTAATCATGGTCAAACACTTTTCGTACCAGAGAGCAGCTCTTACACACCCAAGAAGGAAGAAAACATTTCAGTTAGAAAAGGGCAAGAGAGATGGTACAAGATTGTAGAAGGAGGAACTCACATTCTGTAAATATTTAGGATGCTATTTCCTTCAGTAAATTGTAGGCTTGCTTCGGTCAATCCTAAAATGTTTAAAGGGGATTTCTGTTAAGGAATTATACAGATTAGAATAGGCGGCCCCATCTCTGATATCCTGGGAAGAATATGGTTTCTCTGCCTTTTCTTCCACAACTGCACCATTCAATATGGTAGCCACAAGTGGCTATTAAAATTTAAACTGAAACAAATTAAAGTAAATAAAATACAAAGTATAAAAGATAAAATGAGCACTTTGTGGTTTCTCAGTTGCAGTAGTCAACATTTCAAGTAGATCAGCACTGATCTAGAATCTGATTTAAAGTATAGAAATCAGATACCTTGCTAGGATTCTCAAGAATATGTAAACAGGGCACGCCCCATGGCCTAGTGGTCTAGGATACCTGGAAGTAGTCCCACATGCATCCCAAGGTCTGGGGTTCGAGACCCAGGGCTGGGGAACAACCAATGTGAGCAACTAAATAAAGATAAATAAAGTGGTTCCTCCTCTTTCTTTCTTCCTGCCTGTCTGCCTACTTGCCTTCATTCTGTCTGCAACTTTCCCTACAAAAAAAAAAAAAGAATATTTAAGCAGGAAGGAGAAAATGGAGCTTAAAAGTCTTTAAGCTATGAGAGCTTCAAGTATAATGAAAAAACTGTTAAGAAGTATTAGAAAATACATGTATGTTGGTCTAATCATTACATTTATATTCCCCATATTTTACTCAGTGCGATAAGAAATAACAGAAAACAAATGGAATAGATGCCCCACTGGACCCTTCAGTAAGATGAGCAAACACCACTGAAAAGTTCAAAGGGTGTGAGGGGCGGAGTCCCACACAATCCTGTGGCTTGGAGCCGGAGCTCTGGGACCAGACAGTGCAGGCTCTCAGCTTCCTGGACAACTAAGAACACTTCTAGCATGTCTGCTGTTCTGTTGAAGGTTAAATCGAAACTCATTTGAATGCAAAGAATGATGCCTTTTTCTAGAGGGGGAAATGGGATGTCTCGAGATAACTGATTTCGAAGCCCAAGCACATTAAAGGGATCGTTGAACAGACACAAACTCCTTCAGCATCACCATTTTGTCCAGAACTGCAGATAACTCCAAACCTGCTGCCTCCCTAAAACAGAATGAGGGCACATCTGTCAAGAAACAAGCAGAAATGCTACTCCCTTGGCAGCTTAGGGAGGCTGGACTGAGGCAAGCGCCCCTCTCATCTTGCAGAATCACTGAATAAATTTTAAGCATCAGGAAACAAGCAGACCCCTCACTGAGCAAACTTCCTTTAGACAAAGAAAATGACTATCATCTAATACTTGACAAAAGATCCATTTTGTAATAATATGTCCCAATGCAAAGAACATCTGTTTTGTCAGAATTCTTTAATCTCTTCCATTTTTGTGCCATTTTAATTTTATTCTAGAATCCAGAAGACTCCAGGCCCCAGCATTCAGGGAATTAGCAGACAGAGGTATTTCAGTGGCTGTAGAGGTTCAGGTGACTGAGAAACCAGCACCAACAGGTGCTGGAGTTTTGTACAGCCCACCTTCATTACCTGAGAAGTTTCTAGGAGGGAAACTGCTGACTTTCATGTTATAAAGGGAGTCAAGCCTACCTATGTCTCTAGAAATGTGGTGCCTTTTGCAAGACAAGAGGTGGGACCTGGATTGATACAGATTTGAGATGGTCCTAAGGTCAGAGCTACTGACCTCAGCAATACATCTCTATTGTTACGTGGAAACGATTCTATCCCCAAGACAGTGTAATACAATGGGCCAACCTGCTGCTGAACACATTTTGCTTTTGTTTTTAGAATCTGCTGCTCACAGCTGAGTGTCTACCTCCTTTTGGGGTCTCCTACTCCCCGACGTGTGTTGTCTGCTGTGGATTTCTTTGATCTTCCAGAATCTTCCACATGACCCCATGACAGGGCTTCTACTTCAGCATTTACAAGAGTCCACTCACAACTGACTGCTGGGCTGGCCTGGCATCAGTGGAAGCTGCAGCCCTGTCCTCTCTCGACTCAGCTCTGCATCTCTATCTGCCACATAGAGATTTACCGCTCATACCTGAAGGTAAGCCCGCCACTGCCCTCCCACCCTCTGATGTTTGCTAACAACATACGCATCCCTCTGTGACCCCAGCTCAGAGCATGGGGCCTCTTCCTCTCCTGACCCGGACTCGTCACTTGGGTCTGGGATCCCACAAGTTGGCTCCCTGCCAATCTCTGCCATCTGACTGTCTCCACATCAACCACCACTTCTGGTGCCTCTTCCATCCTCCCGTCCAAGTCTTCGGCCACATGGCTAAGAGATCACTTGTGGGCAATCAAGCTGTATCTCGTACCCCTCTGCCAGCATCCCAACCATTTAGCTATATGGGCTCCGGCCTCCCTCACCGTCTCCTCCTCCTGGGGAGTCTGCGGGAGCTGCCCCGATCCCCTGGCAGCTGCTCAGATGCCAATTCCTCTCAATTTTGCTCATCCCAATGTTCTTCTCACAAGTACTCTAGTCTTGCCAACACCCACGACAAAAGCTAGAAGCCTAGGACCTGGGGAGCCAGTCTGGGGTCAGGACACACATCCTGGTAGATCAAGATCGACATGCACACTGTAGCTTGTAAGATTAAGGCTGTGAGCACAGTGGACATATTGAATCAACAATAAGCTCAACACCCAGCCTTCCTAGTCTAATGCATTTCCTCCCCCTCTTCCAAAAACCACAACTGGTGACCAGCCTGCTCTCCGACGGAGCACTCCACAGGAAACATTCCCACACACAAGTCATTAGATGTTTCCTGACTGCATGAGGCTTCCCCCGTGGCTGCTCATGGTGCTGGACCCGCCGCTGCGTCCCAGTCTGAGCAGCTACGTTATTCGGTGCACACGTGTATTTATCTTGGAAGCTAACTGTTTCGGGTCCTTCTCTCACGTATCCTGAAGGACCGGGAGAAAGCCCAGGCCTGGAGAAACCCCGGCTGGTTGACTGAATTGAGCACATGCCTTCCTAAATACTCAGCTACCCTCAGCTTACTCTGAAAGCAGAAATGGGGAGTAGGATCGGACGCCAGAAATTCCCAGTCATTCCAGGCCGTGGACCCATCCTCGACAGGAATCCCCACACTCAGCTCTGTCTGCTGGGCCCCTTGGAGCCTCCGCTCCCTCTCATCACTCGGTGGGACCTGCGACCCTTGCCACCTTCATCCACCCCGTCTCTCCACTGGGTCTCCAGTCCAGCTCCTCTCTCTTTGCCAGCTCCACAGGATCTGCTGTCATCTCCTGCTTGGGCAGTTAATGTGATCCCTACGCCCCAATTTCCCAGCTACATTTCAACCAAAGTCAACTTTTTAGGACACAGATCTAATAGTAGCTCATTTTTCCTTTAACCCGCTGGAAACTCTTGACTCCAGGTGAGGTGAGCTGCAGGAGGCCTGTGTGGTCAGCTGCCCTGCTCAGACCTCAGCCTTCATCCCACCGCTCGAAGGTCATGCTCCCCACCACGGGGTGTGCAGGCTGCTAGTGTCCCTGCCCGACTTGCTTCTCCATCCTTCTCAGACTGAGCCCCCAGGTTCCCGCAGCCTTTTGAGTGACAGGTTCCCAGGCAGGCTTTTGCTCTTTTCTCCCCATCTAAACTGGTGCTCAGCTCCTTCCTAACAGTCTACACGCCTCCTTCAGAGGGTTCGTCCCATCTGGGGCACACGTGTCTCTGATTATTTATATAGCATCTGTTTCCTGTCCTGGACTTGAGGCTCCAGGAGGGAGGATACAATTTTTGCCTCTTTCCAGCCATGTCTCTAACCTCAGGGTCTGCCCATCACCTCTTCTGTGCTTGAGGAAAGAAGGAGGTGGGAGTGGGAGGGTGGGATCATTTCTGATCACTGTTATTCCAACTTATGGGTCCTCTATTCAAGTCTAAGATGCAGCATAGTCTTCCCTGGGGAGGGGCTTAGGTTTTCTGTGTGCATCCGTTTTTATCTTGCAACCTTTGTGAGGATGTGCTTTAACTGGTTGGCAGCTGTCAAAGCCACTGCAGACTGCTCTGTATTCATCTTCTCACAATCGCTCCTTTAGCTAGTCACTGCCTGGTGAGTGACATCCACACGTGTGCACACAGAACACGACCAGAAGATGGGGAGACATCTGGTCATCCTGCATCTATGCATCCTGTGGTTGTGGGAGCCATGCTCCACACTCAGCTGGACCTCCCTCCCACAGGAGGTGACCTGGATGGCAGGGCAGGGAGATGGCTGTGTGATTAGGCCCTTTCCTCTGGAGGGTAAACAGCTGTCGTTTCCCTTCCACCCTCGACCTCACCACTAGGCAAACAGAAGCTAATCTTTCATTATCCCTCCCCAAGAATAAACACTTCTCCCTCTAGGTAAACAAGAAAGCCACACAGGCTCTTCCAAGCAGGTACAGGAAGCAGTGTCGCGCCAGTGTGAACAGCCGCCTCTTTGACCTATGGCTCCCACATAGCGGGCTTCCCAGCTGGCCTCAGGGTCACTTCTTCCAGCTCCATTCTTCCCTCACTAGAGCCTTCTAGGAGCCTGCCCTCACTCCCCAGAGCTGAGCTGGGCTTCAGATGATTTGGTGGAAGCCCAAACATCTATCTCTCTAGCCAGCCAGTCCCTCAGTCTCCCCACTGTACTTTCCAGAACTGGCCCCAGGTGGGGACCTAAGTCTGACCCCACCCTCATCACTATCCCAGTTGCCAGATGTCTTCGTAAGCCATGGACTCTGACCAAAACACAAAGCCAGCGCCCCAGGGTAGCCCTGTGGCCCGTGGAGTTTCCGGAACCCTCTGTAGTTATGGCTCCCCCACAGGGTTTATACCCGTGGACCCTGAATTATGAGAGCGCCCAAGTATTCCCTACTTCCTCTGCCACCTCCGTGAGGCCCGGCTGACATAAGATGAACAGTGGTGTCGGTGTGAGTACCTCCATCAGATTAAATGCACCATCCCTCTTTTCACGTACAATTGTGCTCTGTTTGGTGAAGAATACTGAACAGCCAGGTGCTTTAAATATTCCCAAGTCTGGGAGGCAGAAGGGCACAGAGATGATGACAGAGTCTTGGAACTACTTAGAAATAAGCAAAGCATGACATCAGAAAATTCACATTTAGTGGGCAGCGTCCCAAATGACTACTGTCTTCAGGACAGAGCTGTGATTGTCCTCCTCCCACCCCGCCCCCTCTCTCTCCCCGTGTCCCCTCTTGTTGGCCAACACAGCACCACTGGATGCTGAGTCTGTGTTCCTTGAGCATATGCACATTCAGGGAGGGGGAGGGTCATGCGAATATGAAATTCTTTTCAAGGATTCAATAGCACAGTGGCCTAGTACATACACGCAGGCACATGCACATACTCACATGCACACACAGTCTCCGCATACTAATACATATCCCATCACACACACAGACACACACACAGACACGCACGCATGCGCAGCACGTTTCATGACCTAACACTTAAACCTTATTATATGTGATGCACTAAATTCTGTCTTGCCTCCCACATGCTAGGAACTCAGTTTTAAGTGCTGCTGTAAAGTAGGGTTCAGAAAACTGACCCAAGGGCCAGTACTGTCTATGGCCTGTTTTTGTATAAATTGTCACCTATTTTCATCAGTCTGCAAGCTAAGAATGGCTTTTATTTTCAAATGGTTCAAAAGAAGACAAATTCATGGAATTCACATTTTCATGTCTATAAACAACATTTCATGGGATGTGGTCCCCCATCCTCTCCAGGTCCTCTGGGGTTGCTTTCGCCTACAAGGGCACATCAAGATTTGTGACTGATAGCACCCGCCCAGGTTCAGTAAAGACTAGGGCTTTGCTCCTGGAGACCTGTAGATCACCAGGCCTGCCCTGAAGTGACCCGGAACCAGCGCTGGCCAGGCTTCAGCTACCCAGGCCCCTGTAGGTACCCATACCCCTATCCACACTCTGCCATGGGCCAGATCAGTGCGCGATAGGTATCAGGTCCTACAGACCCATGGGCCACTACCGCCTGCCCCCCATCCCCATTGTGGCCCACAACCAGCGCACACTAGGCCTCAAACTCATTGACCCCGGCCTACACCACCATGGCCAGAACCAGTGTTCACTAGGCCTCAGGTCCTGCGGACCATCAACCCCACCCTGCCCAGCTGCTGCCAGGAACAAGTGCTTGCTGGGCCTTAGGACCTGAGGATACCCATGGGGATTCAATCTAGACCCAGACCTAGAGATCCTGAAAAAAATAATGGGGCTCCTGGACTGCACGTGAGCTGCCTATGAGCCTCTCCACACTGCAAAACCTACAGGTACCACCTGAAACAGCATCAGCAACACACCACAAGAGGGCATCCTGGAGATCAAAACCAGTCCACCCCCACTGAAGTCAGGGGGCTGGCACCTACCAAGCACTATACAGGCAGGAAGAAATCTAAAGTAAAAGAAAACAAAACCCACAGTGCTAAATTCAAGGCAGGAAAGAAAGTCATTCCAAAACCTAAAAAACAAACAAAGAAAAAACATGATTAGTTCAAAAAGGAGAAGATGCTAGGAACTCACCAGAGGAGAACTCACTGAATATGAACTGGGGCAAGAATTCCAAGAGACAGTTGTAAAACAGCCAAATGAGATGCAGAGGGCACCAGAACTACCCAAAGGCACCGGGAGACCTCAGAAAAGAACTGAGAGATCAAAGGGAATATGTCACCAAGGAGATCGAAGCCATGAAGAAAGTCCTACCAGAAATGCTAGCGATGAAATACAGTCAAGGAATCGAAGATCAACATGGAAAACTCCATAAACAGACTCAATCTTGCAGAGGAATGAATACCAGAAATTGAAGACAAGATCACAGAGGCCACCCTCATGGAAGAGGAGAGGGAAACAAGATTGAGGAAAAATGAAGAAACCCTACAAGAAATATCAGACACTGAGAAAAACAAACCATTAGGATGATAGATGTCCTGAAAGGAGAGGAGAGGGAAAAAGAAGCAAAAAACCTATTAAAGAAGTAATAGCACAGAATTTCCCACATTTGCTACAAAAAGTAATCACAGATGTTCAAGAAAGAAGTAGAGAGAACAACAAAATTTCTAAATGTAAATAAACCTACTCCATTGTAATAAAACTAGCAAAAATCAATGACAAAGAAAAACTACTCAAAGCTACTAGAGAAAAGAAAAGCATAACCTGCAAAGGCACACCCATCAGGCTATCATTAGACTTTCAGCAGAAACCCTACAGAACAGGAGAGTGGAACAATGTATTCAAAACACTAAAAGACAAAAACTGCCAGCCGAGAGTCTATCCTGCAAAATAGTCATTCAAATATGATGCAGAAATAAAGGCCTTCAATAACAAACACAAATAATGGCTTTTCCTATCACCAAGCCTTCCATTCAAGAAGTCTTGAAAGGGACCCTACAACAGGGAAACAAAAACAAAGTTTCACTAAGCCTCAAGAACGGTGATAAGCACGAAAGCAAAAGCAGAAACAAAAATGAGGCCAACAGCAGAGAAGAAAAATAACACTAGAGGGGGGAAGAAAAATATGCAAGCTGTATAAATATATAAATATGTAATGGCATCAGCACATGAAAAACTATCATAGGGCAGTGCAGTTAGAGATACTCCACGGAACAGGAACAAAACTCAATTCTAAAGACCTACATAGCTGGGAAACCCACAAAACTGACAGAACAGGTACTGAAAACCACCCAACGGGAAAAGCACTTAAATAGGAGATGAACAACAGGAAGAAAAACCAACAGAAAACAAATGACAGTCATAAAGTCCTACATTTCAGACATCATCCTAAACATGAAATGGACTGAACTCACCAATCAAAGGACACAGAGTAGCTGCATGGAACAAAAACAGGACCCATGGATATTATGCTTACAAAAAACTCACATCAGATGCAAAGTAAACACAAATTGAACATGAAGGGCTACGGAAAAATATATCAAAGCAACAGTGATAAAAGGAAATCAGGGACTGTAATATTAATATCAGACAGGATAAATTTCCACCTAAAAATGGTCTCATGAGGCAAGGATGGGCATTATGATCAAGGGGGTAACCCATCAACATGTATGCACCCAATGCAGGACCATCTAAATGTATAAAACAAATACTGACAGAGCTAAAGGCAGATCCTGACCATAACACAGTAATAGCAGGGGACTTCAACACTCCACTTACATGAATAGATAAATCATCCACGCAGAAAAACCAACGAAGAAATAAGGGTTTTAATTCAAACAGTAGATCACATGGACCTAAGAGACATACACAGGGTGTTTCAGCCCAAGAAGAAAGAACATACATTTTTCTCAAGTGGACATGCAACATTCTCAAGGACAGACCATATCCCAGGACACAAATCAAGTCTCAGTCAATTTAGCAAGACTGAAATCACAGAAAGCACAAGTGGGTGAAATTAGAAATGAAGCAAAAGAACAAAACCGAAGAACCACAAAGATGTGGAGATGGAATTACATGCTTCTGAACAACCCCTGGGTCATGGATGATCGTAAAGATCAGATTAAGACTTACCAGGAAACAAATGAAAATTCAGAAATGAGCTACCAGAACACATGGGACGCAGCAACAGCCATTCTGAGAGGAAAGTTTATAGCCAAACAAGTGCACATCGAAAATCTAGACTCCAATTAAATATCTAACCAAACACCTGAAGAAACTAAAAAGGAAGACTAATCAAAACCGAAAATCAGCAGACAAAAGGAAATAAAATTAAAGCAGAAATAAATGAAATTGCAAACAAAAAGACTGATCAATGAATGATTAATGAATTGAAAATGATGAATGAATCCAAGAGCTAGCTGTTTCTTTGAAAAAATAAACAAAATCAAATGAAAGAGGTGAGATTACAACTGATGTCACAAAAGACAAAGGATCATGAGAGAGTATTATGAACACTGATATGCTAACAAATTGATTAATGAAGAAATGGACAGATTTCTAGAACTCTAAAGCCTTCCAAAATGGAACCATAAAGATACAGGTTACTTTAACAGACCAATCACAAGCACAGAAATTGAAGCAGTAATAAAAAAATTCTCCCCAAAACAAGAGCCCAGGTCCAGATGAATTCACTAATGAATTCTACCCAACAGTCAAAGAACTAATCACCATTCTCTCACACAAAGTTGAAGGGGAGGGAAAACTCCCAAATACATTTCATGAGGCCAATATTACCTAATTCCAAAATTAGTCAAAGAGAACACCAGAAAACTATAGACCAGTATCACTGATGAATATAGATGCAAAAATCCTCAACAAAATCTTGGTAAATAGAATTCAACAGCACATCAAAAAAATTGTGCACCACGATCAAGTGGGATTTCTTGCAGGGATGGAAGGATGGTACAACACAGGCAAATCAATCGATGTAATAAGCCACATCAGCCTCATGAAACTCAAATACCATGATTATCTCAACAGATGCAGAAAAAGCATTTGACAAGATTCAATACTGACTCATGATACAAATGCTCACCAAAATAGGATAGCAGATACATACCTTAACATAATAAAAGCAATATATGACAAACCCATAGTCAACATCATAATCAATGGTGAAAACCTGAGAGCCTTTCCCCTAAGATGTGGAACAAGACACTATCACCAGCATAGTTCTGGAAGTCTTGGCCAGACTAATAATAAGGAAAGAATAACACGATAAAAGAATCCAAGTTGGAAAAGAAGAAATAAAACTATCATTATTTGCAGATGACATAATATTATAGCTAGAAAATCTTAAAGACTCCATGAAAAACTTCTAGAAACAAATGAATGCAGCAAAGTGGCAGGCTATCAAATCAACACACAAAAATCAGTAGCATTTCCATATGCAAAGAAGTAGAGGAAAAGGAAATGAAGAAATCCCATTCACAATAGCACCAAGCAAGATCAAATACCTGAGAAAAAAGTTAACAAAAGTGGTAAAAGGTCTCTCCACTGAAAACTGTAGAACCTTAACAAAAGAAATAGAAGAAGGCACAAAGAGATGGCAAAACATTCCATGTTTGTGGATTGGAAGAATTAACATAGTAAAAATGGGCATTCTACCCAAAGCAATATAAAGGTTTAATGCAATTCCCATCAAAATTCCAGGAACATTTTTTTCGAGGAAATGGAACAAACAATCCTGAAGTTCATGTGGAATCACAAAAGGCTCTGCATAGCCAGTTATCCTAACAGGAAAAAGAACAGTGGAGGAATCACATATACAAAGTGATCATCATCAAAGCAATATGACACTGGAACAAAAACACACCAATCAGTGGACTCAAACTGAGAGCCCAGAAATACAAGTCACAGACATACAGTTAAATCTGACAAAGGCACCAAGAACATAAAATGAAGGAAGGAAAGTCTATTCAACAAATGGTGCTGGAAAGGAAGGGCATCTGAAAAAAAAAGAAAAAAAAGGAAAAGAAACTATATTATCATTATCAACATACACAAAAGTTAACTCAAAATGGATCAAAGACCTAGATATAAGACCCAAAACCATAAAATACTTAGAAGAAAATGTGGGAAAAACGCTCTACAATCTCAACCACAAACAACATCAAAGATGTATTTGGGGAATGAACAGCTACAGCAAAAGAAATCTAATTAAAACTAAACAATTGGGACTACTTCAAAATGAAAGTCTTTGCACAGCAAAAGAAACCACCATTAAAACACAGACAACTCACAGAATTAGAGATGTTCATATGACATACATAGATAAGAGCTCAATCTCCAAAGTATATAATGAGCTCACATACCTCAACAAAAAACATAAAGGACCCACTCAAAAAATGGGCAAAGGAACTGAATAGACACTTACCTAGAAAAGACACAGAGATAGCCTATAGACACATGAAAAAATGTTCCACATCATTCGTCATCAGAGAAATGCAAATAAAATCCACATGAGAAAATCCACACTACCTCACACCAGTGAGAATGACCTATATCAAAAAGACTGGAAATAGCAGATGCTAGAAGGGGTGTGGAGAAAAAGGAAGCCTCCTACACTGTTGGTGGGAATGTAAATCTGTGTGATGCCTTTGGCAAACAGTATGGAGATTGCTCAAACAAATAAAGATGAATATATTACTTGATCCAGCAATCCCATTCCTGAGTTTATACTCAGAGGATATGCCATCTCTACTCAGAAAGAACACCTGTAGTCGTATGTTCATAGCAGCACAGTTCACGACAGCCAAGACATGCAAAGAACCTAAATGTCCATCATTAGATGACTGGATAAAGTGACTGTGCTGTATACACTCAACAGAATTCTCTGCAGCTATTTAAAAAGATGAAATTGTGCCCTCTGCAAAAATGTGGATGGAACTGGAAGGGATCACCTCAAGTGAAATAAGTCAAAAAGATAAAGAGAAATGCAGGATGGCTTCACTCGTGTGGAATATAATAAATGAAACCAACAGGTAAAAACTCACAGGACACAAGATGATGGCAGTTAGTGGGGTAGGAGAGGGAGGGAAGGAAAGAGGGGAAAGGTGGTGGTCAAGGACTCTGGAACTGTGGCGGAGAGTGTGGTGTGAAAGATAGACTAAAATGCAATTTCAGCATCCTAAAATGAATGCAGCATTGTGAACAAGGAAATAATAAATATTACTATTTAAAAAACAAAAGGGTTGTGAAGCAGACAATTAAGCCTATGCAGTCTGAAACATGGCATTTCTGGTCTTCTCCAGAAAAAAAACTGCCTGGTGTGCCCAAGGGCTCAGCAGTTAAGTCTGTGGCTCTGGACTAGTCCATGTAAACCCCAGGACCTGGGTTCACATTCTGAGACCGGGGAACCACCAGCATGAACAACTGAATGGTTAGACACTTCCTCCTCTCCTTGCCTGCCTGCCAGCTGGCCTCCATTCCTGCCTGCTTCCTTCCTCTAACTAAGTAAACAAATTTGCTGATACCTGCTGCAAAGCTTTGATAAGTGCAGATGGATGATCTCATCAATTTGTGAAATTTTCTCAGAGTAGGATATTTTCGTTTCACTTCAGTATGTAACAGAAACATCAGCAATACCACTTAAAGAATGCAAACGGTGATTCTTCTTTATGAAAACAGATTCCTCAAGGGAGAATGAATCCTCAGGGTGTGGGCCCTTGTCACTTGCGCATCTGAGGGCCAGGAGGCAGTGTCATCAAAGGGCATTCCCTTTTAAAGCTCCTCTTTTATGGAAGCATTAATTGGTGGTAGAAAAGAAAGACTCTTTACAAAACCCTCCCTTTCACAGTGAGTAACGTGTAATCAGGCGTCTGCATTTCCTCTAGAAGAAGCACACCAGGCTGATGAGAACAAGTTTCACTCGAAATTCATCAAGCCACATCAGATGAGAAGCACCTTTAGAATGGCTGCAAACAAAGACCTTGTCCAAGGCTAATGACGTTTGTCTAGAATTACAGGAAAGAAAGCTCAGCAGCAGAGGCTATAGTGGGAGCCTAGCTTTGGGGGCCCTCACGGGGCAGAAAGAATCTGCCTTTAGGGCTTTAGTCGCAGGCCTTTGTAGAGGGGAACCTGAGTGCGTGGAAAAGGTCTAGGATTTAGCCTACTGGGGTGGAGAGAGGCGGGGAGAAGGAAAAGGGAAGGGAAGAGAAACCTGACGTTATCGGGTCACGCTGGCAGCAAGACAAATCTCCACACTTTGTGGCCGTGGTGGACCATGAACCCCAGACCC
Organism: Solenodon paradoxus; assembly: GCA_004363575.1. NCBI lineage: Eukaryota > Metazoa > Chordata > Mammalia > Eulipotyphla > Solenodontidae > Solenodon > Solenodon paradoxus. The sequence goes on along the minus strand of RJWH01001879.1, from coordinate 273,179 downwards.
CGGGCGCTGTCTGAGGCTGCCATGTCCCATGTCAGAACTAGTGAGCGATCAGTGTGGGAATGCATGGCCCTTCTGTCACTGTCCTCACCTCTCTTCTTGGCCTCTCTGGCACAAACCACAGTCCACAGTGAAATCCAGTGGCACAGATCCTCCCATCCATACCCTGACACTGTACTGGCCTTAAGCAGCCTGGATTTCTGCTCTCCAGTCCCCACAGGGCAGCCATGGACAAGAGTTGGTCCTTCTGGACCTAGCCTGAGACGCAGTTCTGAGGAATTCTCTCAGACACATGTCTGGCTAGCAGGTGTAAGGAGGCCAGGCCAAGGCTGCCGGTGCTGTAAACAGTGAGGCCCGGTGGCTGCTTCCCTGTGGGCATGGAGGGCAGGAGGGAAAAAGTGGGCAGGATGCTTAGGGCGAGGGGGCCAGGGCCCCGGGGCAGGGCTGCCCATGAAATCGCTGGAGGTGGGTGAAAGGCCTAGAGACAAGGGAGGCCGGGGACCGGGACCAGGGGACTAGGAACCATTATGTGGGAAGGACAGATTATGGAAGGGATGTGAGTGCCTCTGAGCTCTTACTGACAGATACTGGCTCCCCCCAACACGCATGCACGCATGCACACGCGCACACACTGCTTATGCTGCAGTAATGGTCAGAGCTGAAGGGAAGAGCATGCTATAAGTTTCTCTTTCTCAGACTCTGATCTTTGTCTTCATCTCGTTCTGTTCTCCGATGGAAATCAGAAGTCTCTGCTGGGATCCTGAGTCTTGGAAAATGCATCTCTCGGTCCTTGCATCATCTTTTCCCTCTCGTGAAAGCTGCCTGTGCCCCAGCAGTGGGCTCTGTGAGTTCTGAGACTAATCAGCGCTGCTCACTAGTATCAGAAGCATCACGATTTTGTCATCAGTCTGAGTGAAGGATCTTGGCCAAGAAGGAGAGCCGACAGCACGCGCTGCATCTGGCGCGCGTGACAGAGCCGACATCCTGGTGGAGACAGAGCCCGCCAGCTCCAGCCCCAGCCTCATGAGGACCTGCGGATCCTTCCCGTTCTGAGGGAGCCAGGCCCGGGACGAGCTGTGGGGCCAGCCAAGGCACCGCAGTACAAGCAACGAAGTCTCTGAAGCAATGTAATGGGGGTCTTTTCCTGGCTGCCCAAACCAAGCCCTGACCCTCCACCTTTGCAGAAGAGGAGGGGGTCTGTCTGTTAGATCCTCCAACCACAGCCAGCGCATTCCGAGGTGCCGCCACTCGACTCCTGGCTGCCAAAGTCTCCTTCTCTGCGGATGTTCAGTGGAAATGACTTCCTGTGTCTCAGTGACTTGAGTCTCAAGTCACCAGGCCTCATGCCTGGCTCACACCCAGCTGACTCAGAGCCCAGCTTGGAAACACCAGTCGGCCTCAAGAGAGTCACAAAGATACAGTGTCGGGAAAGTTCAACTGAGAAAAGGCTAGAGCTACTGGGATTTTTTTGTCCCAAATCACCAAATAGCCACATGCTGCTACCCGTGGGGTGGGGGGTGCCCTCCTCTTCCCTTTACCGGATTCCACAAGGATCTTTCTGTCTCTCCCACATATGTCACCTGAACCTGCCCATGTGATTTCTGGCTCTCGGGATCCCTGCCCCCTGGGCCTGACTCAAGAAGACCCCTTCTCTACTGTGAGCATTTCCAGGACCCCCACTCAGGCCCCGAAGGCGACAGCATAAAGAAGCCATGGCTCTTCCCAAACTCTGTGGTCGGGGTGGGGTGCTGCTCTGCTTTTCTGGGAATATGGTGGGAGACAGCACCGCGCCTTGGGCAGAAAGTCGAATTCCTAGAGCTACAGGCAGTGAATCCCTTCCCATAGGGTAAATCTCCCGGCAGAGTCGACGACAGTGGAGACCCCAGTATGAGCAGGTATGTTCTCCATAGAGCTGGCATGGCCAAGACAAGAGCCACATGGAAGACTCAGGGAGAGTTCTGCCAAAACATACTGATAGCTCAGTCTCTCAGGATACCACATGGGCAGAGATACCATTCAGGACACCCCAACAGGGTTCCATCGGAAAGGCACATTTGCCACAAGGTTATTTAAGAAGGGCACTGAGAGACCCCTCTTCATACTTGACCCCCTTCACATGGGTGGCTTGGGAGAAGGGAAGAAAATCCCCCAAAGTTTGCGTTCTCCTTCTCTCACCGTGACATTTAGTATGTCCTCTGTCAGAGTGACTGCCATCTCATGGACAGATGCCATAGTCACACTAGACCCTTTGTGCTCAAGGGCAAGACAACATCTTTTTGAGCCCCAGCATCGAGCAAGCACTCAATAAATGATGGCTCCTTAGATACCAGATGACCTCACTCATAGGTGGGATGTGAATAGACAAAACAAATAAAATATCACCAACCCTTGAACATTTGCAATACAACTGAGGTCACCAAAAGGGAACAGAGTAGGTGAGGGCAAATGGTGGTGGAGCCCAATGGACAATGGGGAAGAAAACCTGGTGATTTGGTGGAGGGCATGGTGTGTTGAAATACATCTAAGAAATGGGGAACCTATACACAGGAAATTATTCTAATGTGTAGAAGAATTTCTACAATAAAAAATAAATTAACTAAAAAAAATGATGGGTCCTATAAGGCAGACTGAACAAAAGATTCTACCCAGTGTCTTTTCTCAAGCTCTAAGTCAACAGAAAATCACCATGCCAGAAATAACGCACAAGCAGCAACAGCCCCAGACAGCTGGAACCCACATCCCATATGTAAAACCCCAAGCTGCCTGGGAAGCACAAAATAGCCTACCTCCCAACAATGCAAGACCCTTCCAAGCTGCCTGGAAAGAAGGACAGCATCCTGTCTCCCAAAGAATTCAAGACCCGTTAAGCTGCATGAGAAACAAACACCCTGTGTTCACCACCTGTGCCCACCTTCACCCAGTCTTACAAGCCCATATAACTAAACCTTTGACAATTCAGAGCTGACTAACCTCCTAGAGTCTGGCCCTTCTCCTTGCTTGGAGAGTGAATAACTCTATTGCTTGCTCACAAATCTTTCTGCTTCATTCGTGGTGAATTCTTTCACCCCACACTCTGGCCATCCACGACATACATCCACCTCACGGGTGCACCGCTCATTAGTGACGACTACGTGCTGACCTGCAGAAGCAGTGTCTGTTTTTAGTTGATGCCCCATTAAGAGTATCGGGGGAAAACAAGGAATCGGAGGATGCTTTCGATTTCCATTTTCCACACCATCTCTAATTTCCTACTAATCAATCAGATACTCAGTGAGTGTCTACCATGGGGAAGGTAGGGTGCGGGGACACATCACCATGTAATTGGGTGCTGAATCTCATAATTCAATGTCATCTTCTTCATTTAATCCTTGTCCTGCCGAGTCAATTAAGGAGATAGCTTTGTCAGTTCACAGACAGGCAACGGAGTGTAATAGAAAGAGTAGTGATTTGAGGTCAGAGGGTTACAGCTGTGATCTGTCCCTAAAAGCATGAAGCATCTGGATGCCTTTGTGCCCAAACTTTTCCTTTAAAATTGGAAGCAGGACAAACATTGAGGATTGTTTATCCAGTTTACAAAAAAATAAAATAAATCATGCCATCTGGCTTTCCAACACGGTCATAGGCAAACCCTTATCTTTGGGTTTCTGTCCTCGACAATCAAAACAAATCTCCCTCCTGACACAGGAGCAGCTCCTGACCTCTCCATTGTGAAAACAGAGCAAGAGGAAGACAGAGGCCCTTGACCAATGCCCCCACGTTCAAAGTGAAAACCAGAAATGAGGGTCTCAGAGGAAGGTCATGTCTTATGTATGATAAGGCGCCTTTGAGCTTCGAATGAAAGACAGGAGGAAGCCAAGTTTCTGTGTACCGTGTCTTCACACCCTATTCTTGGCAACATGGCCAATTTTCCCTGATTAAAATACATAAATATGCAAGTGTACATATATATATATTTATGTATGTACGTATGTGTATAGTGTTTATAGCTTATAAATACATGAAGGTAAGAGTATACATTTGTATATATTATGTATATATTTATATTGAACACACACATCCATATGTGTGTGTATATAAGTGTGCTTGCATATAAATAAGTACATATAAATAAGCATGTATCTGTGTGTCTGTATCTATATGTATGTGCATCTATTTCTCTCTCTTACTATTTCTGCAGCAGAAAGAAAGAGAGCAGGGTTGTTGTCAGAAGGGAGACGCCATGTGAAGGAAAAGGGCCTGGCAGGCTCTTGCAACATAAGCTAGGGTTCCATCTGGCTCCTGACAACCCACTCCCTACATCACCCCCACTCAGAGGCTCCTGAGATAGTCAATAGCTAGCCAGTCCACCCTTCCTGTGCCTTCCCAAATTTGATTTCAACCCAGAGGAAACAGAGCACAAAAGGCATTTTCTGGCTCATCCACTCCACTCCTTTGCTATTTCATACATCAGGGCCTAAGGCCTTGTTCAATCCTGAGCAAACCCCTCCACAAAAGTAGACATGGCAACAGTTCCTTCCTTCCTCTCACAGACATGGAGGACTCTCCAGCTTCATGCTGAGTTGTGAAAAGAAAGACAGAAGGAAGTTCAGAGACCAGACAGAGCGTGGCACACTTTACAGGCAAACAGCAGACACAGTGTTCAGGTGCTGCTTAGGCCGAGTATGGATGTGGCCAAACTACAGGAAGAGCAAGTGAACGATGAAGGGCTCCGTGTACAGTGGCGACCTCTGGAAGGAGGCGGCAGGAGAAAGCTGTGGGCAGGAGGGTGGACTGTACTAACAAGACCCTCCTTCTGAGTCCAGGGAGTGGGCACGTGGATGTTTGCAAAGCGACAAAGATTTCATAGTTCATAGCAATGAAAGAAGCTAATGCAGACGTGTGCCCCAGCTCGGTGGCCGAGGGGCTGCACTGCTGGCCAGGAGGTGAGACCCTGCAGAGCTGTAACGAAGGCAGGCATGCGACCCTGCCCGCCTGTGGAAAGGGCAGCCTCTCGCTTCCTCATCTGCTTCTGAAAAGACAGCTGACCCTGGCAGAGTCTTCTGCACCCGGCTTCCACCAGCTTCTCCACTTCCTCTGGCAAGACTTCCGCCCCAGACACAGGCGTGTTTATTTTAGAGCTGAGTCCGCTGGCCAGGACCCCATCCTTGTGGAACATTTCTGCCCCAGCCTGGCACTTTGGTGTGCCCTGCCCACCCCCGACTCCCACCCCATCAGCTCACCAGTGAGGACCGGCCAGGGTGGTCCTTTGGTTTTGAAATCAGTGCTGACACCGACGACGCCCCCTGTAATGAGGTGCATGGCTACACCCAAGCCTTTTGAAGCTTTTTTAGCTGCATGACCTCAGAAGCCCTCGCCGAATCCTATAAATAAGGGTATCATATTATCCCCATTTCTAAGATGAGAAATAGCACCTTCCAAAGTCAATTCAGAAACAGAGTGATGATGTGTGTCTCCTAGACAGGCCCGGCCTTCTAGATTCCAGGGTCACGCAAGACGGCAGGCTGCATGGCCTGGGAGCACACAAACCCCTGTGATGCAGCCGGGAGGAGAAAACCAAAACAGAACGAAACCACGACATGAGCAGGCAGTGCATGCAAGGCTCACATTTCGTGCCCACATCACATCTCAGAGCCTCAAAAATCCTCGCAGCATTTAAATACCAGGGGAATATTTATCATTGTTTTTGCCAAACAAATCCTCCCTTACCTTAAGCAAAAGGTCACAGGCACTTTAAAGCCCCAGTGGAAAGATCTGCTGGAAGGACTTGTAACCTCCAGAAGTCTTTGCTAATCATTATCCAGACAACTCTCTCAGTAAACACTTACCAGGGGGAAAGGACTCCATCACAGAGTAGGTGTGTTTCCTAGCTTCTTATATGCCGAATTGGTCACAGATCATAACTATTTCAAAAACTGACCTGCATACACTGCTATTTACCTCTTTCTAAATATCAAAAGGATGCCCTCAATAACCTCTAGAATTGACCTTTCTGGTTACCAGATTAAAAATTCCTTGGTTGAGGGGCTGTCTTCAAAGTCGCATCCCAGTTCCTGACCCACAAACACTAAGGGTGGTGAGGAACAGGCACCAGGGGGCCAGCCTTGAGTCTCATAAGTGCATCCCACCCACTGACTCAGTGAGGACCAGACAGTCGTGTTCTACCAGGGAGAGGCCAGGGAGTAAGCACATGGCTTCCTCAGGCGGCTGAGAGTCTAACGCAGAGACACGATGAGACAAGACATATCTGGACACAACAATCTGATGGGGGAGACACTTGATATGACACAAGACATCATCAGGTGTGATAGTCTGATGTAGGGGCACTGGACTGGACTGGGACACAGGTCCACCTGGCTGTGATGCTTGTGTGCAGAAAGCCGGGGGGATAACGCTGAGCAGGCCTCCAGAGGAGGCAGCACTGAATTTGGCCTTAAGAGGAAGTAAGCAAGGCTGTCCTGCCTTGTGAGCGACGGGAGAGAGCAGGCCGAGGGGCGTTTCCTGCAGAGACTCTTGGGAGAGGGTCTGTGCAAAAGGGTTTTGTGTTCAGTATAGCAAGCTCCCCAGAGGGTTCTGTTTCTTCAGCAGGGACATCAGCAGGAGCCACAGGTCCAGTGGGAAGGAAGTGAGCAGGAACTTGCTACGGGGAGGCAGGGGAGAAGTTTCTGGTTCACAGGGAAGCTCGCATGCTGGGGCCTCTGCTCGCTGTCCCCCATCATCTGAACCAGGTCTCTATCACCGTAGTGTTCCCACATCAGATACCTGATACCTGCCCCTGTGCATCTCACTTAGGATGACAGGATGGGGGTTTACATAGCCACAGACAAGACCTCTCCTTCACTTAGTGTCATACAGACACACAGATCATTTCAGCTGAGGACAAGATGGCCACGTTGAAGGGGAAGCAAGGAACACACCACCTATAACCCCGCCACACCAGGACACGCCAGAGAGAGTTACTGAGGCCTAGCTGTCCGGGCACGTTTGTCCTCCTCCCAAAGCGGTTCTTCTCAAGACACACCCATGATTCTCCGTCTCAACAAGCATCTTGAATGCAAGTATAAAACAAAAAGGAAACAAAGAAGATAGAGGCAAGGCCACTAAGCACATGGAAAGATGCTCTGCACCCTAATTCTTAGGGAAACACAAATCGAAACCACAGGACACACTTCCCACCCGTTAGGACGGTGAGACGGTGGAGAAACTGCAGCCTGTGCGCTGGTGACAGGAATGCAGAGTGGTCCCCTGGCTGTGGAAAATGGGATGGAGTCTCCTCAGAGAGTCAAACCTAGAATTCCTGTGTGACCCAGCAACTCCACTTCTGGGCATCGACCAGAAACTCGCCAAGGCAGAGACTCCAAAGATATTTTGTACACGCATGTCATAGCAGCATTACTCACAACAGCAGCCGAAAGGTGGAAATCAGCCAAATGCCCACTGATGCTGAAGGGCAGACACAAAAGCTGGCCTCTGCACACAATGGACTATTCTCCAGTCTTCCGAGGGAAGGGGCTTCTGAGACATGCTACACGTCCTCCCACAGAGACCAGGGTCGGGATGAGCTGCAAGGCAGGGAGGGACGCACAGAGACCGCCCCGAGGGTAGAGCAGAGCGCAGGGTGTGGGGAGCTTAGTCCGGCTGCAGAGAACACCATGCTACATTTCCAGTTTCCTTCACTTCTATGCAACTTGCCCCACTACCCTGGCCCAAATAGTTGCTAAGCAGTCAAGAGCCATCTCCCTCCTGGGGTTTCTCCGTAAGAACCAGGCTACTGACCCTGGCATGACCCTGGCAAAGCTCCAGCTCCATCCTTTTGGGGAGGTGGCACGGAGCAGAATCTGGAGTCGAGTGGGGAACCCCAGTCCATGAATCTGCCTGTCTCCCCATGGCTCTGTGGGCAGCAGAAAGCAGCAGTCCAGGCAGGTCCCAAAACACACAGGCGCCAGGAGCTGGGAGCGGAGATGTGAAATGTGGATGTTGAAGGACCAAATAAAGATTTTTGAGGACAAAGGGAGCGGGGTGGCAGGAAAGTTCCATGCCAGCCTCTGCCACGGCCGCCTCTTCATGTCCACGTGTGTGTGAACGAAATATTAAATAGGCTCAGCCAATTAGCAGCCTTTCAACCGCCGCTCAGAAGCTGAGGAACAGTTTCGATCCACATTCTCACTTGACCACTTTCGCTGGACAGGTTCCTGCTCTGCTGTTAACATTCCACTCACCCCACTTCCCGCTAAGCTGGCAGCACAGGGCCGGATCTGTGCCCACCCCGACTTGCAGCCCTCCACGGGTAGCCGGCAGCTGGCCCTGTGCCTACAGTGGGGGACAGGCCCGCCCTGAGTCTATGCAGGGCCCTTCATCACGACTCAAGGGGACCATGACAAGTGTCCATAACCAGCTTGGAAGCTGGGGTGATACTCAGTGCAACCGGTATAGTCTCGGGGCCAATGATCAACAGGGGACTGTGGGACTCTGCCCCAGGATGAGGCCACCAGCCAAAGCAGGACATAAGACAGGGTCTGGCTGGGACATGTGGCTACAGCAGCTGCCCTCCTGAAGAGCCAGAGCACAGCAGAGGAGAGGCTGGGAGGAGGCGAGAGGGCAAGGAGGAGGAGTGGGCAGCAGTAAGGCTCACAGCTCAGTCCTTGCTCATAACCCAGCCATCTCGGGTCCCCTGGGCTCCCCTGGAGAGACAACTTGCTGTCTCTAATGAGCTCTGGCTGTGTGGTGGCCTGCCGGCTCTTCCAAACTGGGACTCGACACCCCCAAGCCTGGGGGGCCTGCCTGCTACTCTCCAGGGAGTGTGGTACTCAGAGAGCAGGGCCATAGTATCGCGACCTGGGTCGTCCTTGCTGGCAAGCCCCATGGAGAAAGAAGGGGCTCCCTGGACCGGTAGGGCGAGTCACCATGTAGGCCTCTGCTTAGTTACTGTCCTGCCCCTGTCCCCTGTCCTGGGCTGCTCAGGGCACTAGCTTCTGAGAGGACATGGGGATGTGGGGCAGCTTTGGCACTAGTGACTGCACAAGTCACTAGCCGCCCACAGGGACTCAGACAAGGGTCAGAAAGAACCTTCTGAGAGTTTCGGTCAAAAGGTCCAAGTCCGGTAGGTGGTCACCCAGACACCTGACGACTTTACCCACCTGGTGCTCAGGGTCAGGCACCAGCAGACCCCAGCAGGTGGCTGCAGGCCTGAGTCCCAGTGCTCCGTGGCAATTAGCCCTGTAGGATGGACCAATGGGAAAGTACACGGAAAAAAACTTTGCTAATATGCACCACCGTTAGGTGTGGAGACGGTGTACCCCACACTGCCCAGCTTTATACCTTAGAAAAAAGCCTTTCCACACTGACAGTGCATTTGGTTCCCACAGCCATGCCAACAAAAGAGGCACAGTTCTGTTTGATACTGTAAGAAGCCAAGCGTGGTTCTCAAAGTAAACTGCTCCAGACTACACAGCTGAGGAAGTCATAGAGGACCTCATATAGGACCGGGATCTGTTTCAGACTCCTAGGGGAGGCCTTTCACATGCACCCCCTCCTCAGAAAAGCAATGCCAGCCAAACACCACAGGATGAGGTTTCACCTGCCCAGGTGCCCCACTAACACCCTGGAATTAGACCACACCTGTCCAGGTGCCCTGCTCATACTGCAGGAGGAGATCATACCTGTTCAGGTGCCCTGTACCTATGACAGGAAGAAGTCCTACCTGTCTAGGTGCCCCGCAAACACCTCAGGATGCAGCCATACCTGTTTACGTGCCCAAACAACACATCAAAATGAGGTGACACCTGTCCAGGTACCCTGCTCACACTGCAGGAGGAGGTCACACAGGAAGGGCATCTCAGTTCAACAGAGGTGAGGGAGATGTTAAGAAGTGACCACTGGACTGCATTTAAGATCAGTGTACATAGCTCATCCATGGAGGAGCAGTTGGAGGGAGAATGACTCCAGGCCAAGGAAGCTACCCAGGCTGGAAGACCCCACTCCCGTCCCGGGCCTGTCCTCCCGTGGGCCTGGTTGGGAAGCACACACAGGGCGGCGGGAGACGAACGGTCCAGCCAGCCACTGGAGGACACATGGGTCAAGCCTGGGCCCTGGGGCGGTTAAACGCTCTGCGACAGACAATAATGCATGTTTGCATTTAGAGTTGCCCTGGATGCTGAATGGAGAGGGGCTGGAGGGAGGGGAGCGGTCAGGGCTCCCAGAGCAGTAATCTGAGAGTGGGCACCAAGGAGTGAGCAGGAGAAAAGTGAGAAGGGGGACCACAGGCAGCGTCTACTGTGCTCATCTGGCAGCCAAAGTGGTCGTGACTTCCAGTCCCGATTCGGACGCAGGAAACAACAGGTGCCCACATAAACCTCAGCACAGGCGCGGAGACAACAGGATTCCCTTGGGGCCCGGCTCCTAGATGTACTCCAAGTCTCGCCGAGTCCCCACTGTGCGCCTGGCAGCAAAGCTGCCTGCTCTTGGCACACACATCCCTAATTTACAGCCTTCCCAGCAAAGACCGAGACATTAAGTAACACAAGTTAAATCTATACCCGTGGAAAAATCCACATGGAGCTTCAGAATAATCCCATGAAAAATATTCTTCCCTGTTATATAATACACTACTATTAGGCCAACATGTGTTCAGGAGTATTTTTTTCCCCCAAAATTTGAAATATAGACATTGGCTTTGTAACCTTGTCCTGAATTCCTCTGGAACATGAGAAGCAAAAGGAAAAAGAAATCAGAAGACTTTAAAACAACATATTACTTTGTTAACTACAGGGCATATTGGTTTCTTGTTCTCTGAGTCACTAATTTCTCTTCTCTCTTCTTTAACTCAATGAACTTGCCATTAACTTGTGACAGAAATGATGCATGAACTGGAGGTCCATGGCATCATGAAATCATGGAAGAAATGGTGGAAGGACCAAAGGAGTCAGAGAGAAAGATTCAGGATGAGTCATGAGTCCCTCACAAGGGGTCTGGCCATCTTCTGAACCACAGAATCCCCTTTGTTAAAGGTGCTAAATATTTAACCTGCAGTGATGTGAGATGGGTTAATGTGTGTTAAGTGTCTGGTACAGTTCTGGACTCCATATATAACTTATTACTTTATTATTGCCAAGAGTAATGCAGAAAAAACTGGCTTTTCTTGACTTGTTTGCTCCTCAGAATAGCTCACGTGGAAATACTTCTATGCACCTATACAATTGCTGAAGTCTGCAAAACTCACTCAACCCTTTTCCATGGACAAAACTCCGGCCCCAAATATCAGTCTTAGAGAAAGGCGGAATCCCAGAGCCCATGACTGGCAGAAGTCATCACGGACCTCAGACACGAGAGGTCCCAGCAACAGCAGGTGACATCCAGGTTGAACAAGCGGCCTTTGCCCCCCACCCCATCTTCCACTCATGAATTTTGACATAGTTGCTCAAATGACCGTGGTCATCTCTCGAAGGAAAGGGCTGAGGATGACATCAAGTCTCAGGTGGTAAGCCAATGAGCAGGCTCCAAGGCAATCAGTCCTTCAGTGTGCCCCCAAACTCCTGACGAGACTCCTCCCCTTCCCAGTTGTTTCTGTTAGCAGACCTTTAGTGAGCATGTGGATAGCTCTCCTCCCTGCAGCTTTCTGCTCTCCTGAGCTTCTTGGAGGTCACAGCTGCTTTGGAAATTCAAAGAGCATCTTTAAAACTGTCTAGAAATCAGTTTCAAAGCAGGTTGGTAGTGGAGGGGTCAGCCTAGTGCAGTTAGAGGGTAGCAAAGCCTTGCACTCTGATCACCATTATAAAGGTAATTTCTGTTCCACCATCTGCACCATCATCTCAGACAACAAGGAGCCTGGGCCATCTTTCTGTGTCCTGGGGACCAGGTCCTAGCGGTGCTGGCAGATGTCCCTGTGGTCATCTCATGCCTAGAGACCCCAGACAGAGGTCCACAGCTGCTTGGTCAGCCCAAGACACAGCTGGATCTAGAGAGTGAGCAGTCAGGCCATCATTGCATGGTGTCATGACACTGCTCAGAGCAGCCTCCAAGAAGAAAACACCTCGGGCAGGAAACAAGGCTCAGGGCAGTGAGTCAGGTGGCCCCAAGTCACAGGCTAGAGGTGGCGGAAGGGCTTAGAATGAATCCTAAGTGAATTTTCCAGGGGCTGCTGGGTTGAAGGACTAGAATATCTGAATATTCATTAGCACTTAAGGATTAGTCACAGGAGGTGAAAAAGGGAGGAGAATCCACCCTCCATGCAGCCAGTCAGTTGACTCAAACGGCAGTACCTTTTCTTCTGCTTACAACAGGGTAATACCCAGACTCTGATCTCCACCTCTTCCACTCTGGCCCCTCGTTTTCTCGAATGCTAAGTCCTACTGTGCGCTCTTGGTCTTGTCCAAAGGCCCCAACTCTGCATCTTTGCCAAAAGCTTGTGAGAGCCAAGGTCTGCCAGGTGAGATGTCACAACATTTGCCTCCCACCCTTTGGACAAAAGGTATTTTCTGGAAACAGAAGGTTTCGATCAAAATGTGTGTCCCTGCTTCTATAGACCAGAGGTGGGACGAACTCATATTTTAGAAACACTCTCCCACACAGGTCCCTCACATAATGCATCTTCCACATCATCTCAGTGTTTGTGACCAGGCTCCCCCAGGGCCCTTGCCTCTCTTGTCAACCAGAGCCACTCCCTGGCCTGGGGATGAGTAGGTGAGGGTTAGAGCTGGCCATGCATTTTCTGGGTAACTGAACATGCACACACATGTGTGTGCAGGTCCTTCTTTTCCAGAGGGAGGGGCTAGAGTTCACATCAAGTCTCAGATGGGCCCCTGACCCAAAAAAGACAACACTCAGAAGCACTGTGTTCAAAGGAACTTTCATTTCTGTCAAATTGGCCAAATTTCAACATAAAGTGGGTCAGAGCGATTAAAAGCTGAAAAAAGTCAAGGATGGGCAATTTAATCTGCAAGATCTTAGGGACATTAAAGCAAATCTTGTTGCAATGCATTATGCAAAATGTTCCAACAGAAGGGGGATCATCAGCTGGAAGGAATGGGATGCAACAATAATGGGAATCAGGAGAAGATGGAAGCACACAAGTCAAAGGGAAAGGGATTTCCAGAAAGGCTGGAAACTAATCCCGCTCTGAGATGCAGGCTGTTCCAAAGGGGCCCCTCTTGCCTCTTGGTTAGGTGCCTACTAGTTCCTATTTTTACTTAAACCTACCAAAAATGTGTGCGTGGCCCAGAAGTCCCAGCTCCCGCTCTGGGACCAACCCACTGACGCGTCAGAATTGCTCAGATGAGCTAATTAAAATTCTATGGTCTTTCCCAGAGATGGCTCTATTTTTAACCTTATTCCGACTGTCACTTAAAGTGTAAAATTTACATTTTTTAAAAGAAAATACCTTTTTGCTTCTTAATATTCCCATGAATAATTTAGCTTAGCTGATGATTCCTCCAGCCTCCTTCAAGCTTTTCTTCTAAAGACAGATGGGGTCATTTTGAATAGAAGGGAAGTGATAAAACCATGTGAATCCTCATGTCCCACCCCTTAGGGCCCCTAATTAAATATAAAAGGATTAAAAAAAAAAAAAAAGACTGTTGGTGTGCACTGGTGGAGTAGCAGTTAATCACCTGCCTCCAGCTGATGCAGTCCACAGACAGCCTAAGGTCCTGGGTCCCTGTCTTGGGTCCAGAAGGAACAACCAAGATGAACAACTAAATAAAAATAAAGTGCTTCTTCCTCTTCTCTCTTCCTTCCTGCCTGCCTCTACTTGTCTTCATTTCTGCCTGCACCTTTCCTTTTTTTTTCATTTTTTATTTTTTGAAAAGGACTGCAGTCCTGGGTTTTGAAAAATCACCATCACCTCCCTATAATTTTCCTCCAAGCCTATGATCAAGCCAATACCCTCCTCCCACCTTACAAATGTTTCTCAAAAGTTCACGTTCAATTCGCTTATCAGAAATACACTTAGGTTGCAAATTAGAAGTCACATATTTGGGGCCCTGGACTTGCCTACACCAGCATTTTAATCCCAAGATTATTAAAAGGCTTCATATCTAAAATGTGCATGTTGAAATAATACTGTTTTGATATTTGAGATGCTTTTTTTTGTTGCTTTTTTTTGTAAAGAAATGAATCTTTATATACGTCAAGCACAACTTTTTTCTTGAGAAAAATTCTCTTACACATAAGTACATCCCCATATTCAAGAAAAGGTATCTTGCCATTTGCGACAACATGGTTGGACCAGGGGGGATCGTGTTCAGTGAAATCAGTCAGAAGGAGAAACACCAGATACCAGATGATTCACTCAGATGCAGACGACAGAGAAACAGAGCAAAGGAACAGGCAAAACAAAATGTACACTAAGCCTCGGACCTCGACAGCAGACCTGGGGTTACAGAGGGAAGGGGTTGGCAGCGGGAGCAAAGGGTGGTGCATTTCAGTGGACAGAGCTGGAGGCAATCTGGTCATTTTGGTAACTGGGTGGTGCGTTGTCATATACTTGATGAATGTGGAGCCTGCACATCTACGTTTGACACTGTTTGCAAATTAATGTTAGTTCAAAAAAAACTGGGAAATGACTTAAAGGGAAATTGGTAAAACAACTTAAATACTTAAAACAAGCTTGGAAGTATCTTGAGTTGGTCCTTGAGTCCCGTGGGGCAGGCGGCGTTCCCCACACAGGCGTGAAGAACAGGGCTCTCTCCTGTGGGACTCCAAGCTCACAGAAAGCCGCCACCAGGTGAGAGAGCAGAAAAGGCCGTGACACGTCAGAGCCGCCCCTACGTGGCCAGTGGTTCAAGGCTGCGGGGCTGCCAGCACAGAGGCCTCCTCTGCCTCTCACCTGAGGGGTCCATGTGCCCCAGGGCTGCTGGCTTACCCTCCAAGTTGAGCAAGAGGCCACAATGACCTGGAGTGTGCCGATGCCGTCCACCTCGCAAACACTGAAAGCAGAGGAGCCAACAACCCGGGTTTAGTTTCAGAAACTGGTGTGAGTTCCCGCAACTGGCAGGGCCTTCAGGTCAGGACACTGCTCTCTCCTCTCTCCTACTGGAGGGTCTTCTGACTGCCAGCCCCACCCAGCGAGGCCTGGGGCCGTCGGGGGCTGACCAGCAAGGAGCTAAGAGCGCACATTCCCAAATACTTCTAGAGACTTCTTTACCATCCAGGGCTCCCAGGAACCTGCCTTTGTTCTTGGGGAGTGGCTTCCTGGCATTTACTCTTGGAGAGAGATTGCAACACAAAAGTGAACTTATTCCAAGAAGCATCTTGGAGCATCTCTGTAACTGGTTTCCCTCTCCTTGAGCTGATAAGCACTTCATTTTGATGTTTATTTTTCTGGTGCCATGGTAACAAGCAAGGCTTGACACTGACTTTTTAGACTGAGCGGCGATGGTAGAAATTCAGTTTTGCAAACACTGATGGAGTGTCTACTGATGTGGAAGACAAAAAGGTGGACAAGACTCTCCTTCCTCCAAAGGACACATGTCAGAGGGCCAAGAACTAGACCAGGAGTTGGCAAACGTTTCCCATAAAAAGACAAATGGCAGTTGTGTTAGGTATTGTGGGCGGGGGTCTCTCCCTGCTTCCACGGAACGGCGAAACCCCCCTAAAACACATGGCGGCTGACTGCGCAGGCCGGTGCGACAGCTGACGCTACCAATGGACACTGAAAAGGAAATTTCTTCCTCTTTCACGTGTCACAAATTGACCTTACTTGATGTGTTTCAACTCTTTAAAAACGTAAAATTCTCGTAGCTCACAGACTGGTAGAAGAGGCAGCGGCTGTATTTGGCCAGTGAGTAGTTTTCCCAAGTTCCTGAACCTCCTTGTTTTGCTCATCTAAACAATGGGGTGAGAATCTAAGTCCTGTGGAGGCTAAGAAAGATGCCTAAAGGTGAAGAGCACTAGATGAATGGCAGCGATGTCCTTCCCGGAGGGGCGTCCTGTCTGAAGTGACAATGACTGGACAATGGCGATAACAACTAACCTCCCAGACCATGAGCCTCCTGCTAGGCAGTGTGTGAAGTAAGTACTGCATCCTTTTTACTGCATTTTGTCTAATCTATAATGCCCTTGATTTGAAGGCCATTCCTGAAAGTATCACTGAGGAGGAAAAAGCACACAGCATGGACGGAAAGTCCTGGCTTCACAAATGCTTTAGTGTGTGGGGAGAGGGTGCACTTTAGGGTCACGGAGCCCTGGTATCTCAGGCTGGGGGTTGGGGGTAGATGCAGGGACTCCAGGTTGAAATGGCAAGCTCAGGGGAGACTGGCATGGATGGACTTTCTCCTGAGTTGGAAAGGACACGCTCTAGGCCAGTCACTCATGTCCTCTGGTGTTTCAAAGCAGGGGGTGAATGCATGCAGAAAGGGTAACAGGAAACAGAAATGTGAAAAAACGGATCAGATGGCCCTAACATCTGAGTATGCAAATTCCTCTTGACAGCTGCCTGGGCTTACTGTCCCATTCAGGAAGGACAGGAATGGGTGCTGAGGGCAGGTGGCATGAGCAGAATTTTCTTAATGTTGAACTTTATTTCCTTGGGTGACTGGATGTGTGTGGATGTCAAACACCAGATCCCAGCCAGCAGACGGGCCAAGCCCCCAGTCACTGCACGGGCTCAGGCTATCCCCCGACCCTGAGGGCCAGTCCCTGGAAGATGGAAGCACACATAGCTGCTAAGCGTGAGCCTTTGAGTGGAGAAATTACAGGAGAATTTACACCCACATTTTCTTCCAAATTCTGTTTTGTTTTTCCTCTCAAAATTTTGGCTTCTATTCTCTCTTTCTCCCTATTATTACTTTGTCAGTGAATATGCATGAAGTGCTTGCAATATGCTAAAAGGGACAGGATTTCTCTTTTCCCTGCAAGCTTCCGCTAGTCCAGAGCTTGTCCCGTATGCCCCTTTGTCTGTGTCACGGTGCAGGAAGGGGTCTGAGCAACGGGCCTGAGACCGCACTCCGTAGAGAGGATCTGTGCAAGGCTGGCCTTGGCTGGTGTCTAGGAACTTGGACTTGAGGAGCCATTCTGCTGCTCACTGACAGGCCTGCTGGCTGTGTCTACACTGTCTGCACTGACATGTGGTTTACACTGAGTTGAGAGTGTGGAGTCTGGGGCGTGTGGGTAGAGGGCACCTAAATGGCAGGCCCCAGTATAAACCCCAGGTGCCGAGTCTCCTAAGATGTCCCAGCAGACAACATCTGGCAAGAATCACAGTTCACTCCTGGGGGCGTGAAGCATGTCCAGTGCAGCCCTTCCCCTCTGCTGTAATAAATCACAGCCAAACTGGATGCTGAGTCCACAAGTCCTCCTGAGGGTGGCCTTGGAGACATACTGCCTTTAGCCAGCTCCCTTGAGAACACTGTTCCTCTGACAGTGCTGTGCCAGGCACAGAAAGGCATAGTGAGCCCCAAGCCAAAGTGCCTGAGGAGCCAGAACAGAGCATCTGTTGTTCCACACAGACGGTGACCGGCACCCGTGGTACGAAGTGGGAGCTGGTAACCTTGGGATTCTGTCCCACAGACTGAACAGTCAAGGATGGGAGATGGCAAATGGGATGCAGATGGCCAGGATGATGGCGGTGGAGGCGCCCAGAGCCCACATTTCTGTTCTTATTCTGCACCAAGCACTCCATTCCCAGTTCACTCATTTCATCCTCACAGCAGCCCTGGATGGGGGCAGGGACCACTGACATCTGTGCCCCACAGAGGGGGAAGCTGAGCACAGGAAAGGTCGCGTTCTGCCCCAGGACACCCAGCTCCACCTGGTACCACGCCCTCCTCAGACTCTCAGCTCTTAACCTCACTGCTTCTGTGGACGCAGACCTGGCTGAGCTACATAAACAGGCCCCACTGTCCTGACACCTTTACAGGCTGCAGCACTACTCGTGAGACAAGCCAGAAGGAGGCGTATAGTGTCATACATATGTGGTGTATTGAGAAACCCAGCAAACAAACTGAATCAAACAAAAATAGACTTTTAACCAATTAACTCAGTGGTTGCGGGAGGCGGGGGAGGGCAAACTGGGCAAAAGGGATCAATTACAAGGAGAAGGAACAACTGGATGATGGTGGGGAACCTGGCGCACTATGCAGATGCTGATTTACAGAGCGCACCCCGAAACCGCTATCATGCTTTGATACAATGTTCCTTCAATAGAATTAACTTTAAAAGAGAGTTAGGTAAGGCTTAAAAAAGCCTATTTTATTTATTCTACCCATATGTAGTCCATTACTCCTGTGCATATGTTAATTATTTGCACTCGACTGGCCAGGTTCATGGCCCCGGCGTCTGTGTGCCTCATGGCACCATGCTTTGAGCACTCAGAGGCAGGGAGCAAATAACCAAAGAACCAAATGGAAGCAAATAACCATTCAGGAGTGGGTGGGTGGTGACAAGTCTTGGGGAACATGCAGACCCTGAGCAGGGAGCTCAAAGGTCATTCCCAATACTCAGAAGGGAAAGTAAGCATTCCACACGGCAGTAAAATGCCACAAGGAAGTGGACGGCTATGATCATGACCAGGAGGACTGAGAGAACAATGCCTGAAAGGGTGGGTGTGCCTTGGTACAATGAGGAAAAGTTGAACTGAATTGACCCTTAAATGAAAAAACAGAGTTTAAAAGCAATGGGCAGTCAGCGAGGAAGTCAGTGATGAGAGCAACGCTTTGGGAAGATTTACCCGGGGTCAGAGTGAGGCTTGAAAGGTCAGAATCTGGGGGCAGGTGAAGCGCTGAGAAGCTACAAGTCTCATCCCAACGCCAGCCAGCCTAGACCAGGGGCAGAATCTGTGCAGGAGCTGCCGCAAGATCTTGGAAATATAACTTCCCTGCGCCGAGGGGCCGTGCCCAGCGTGTGGATACCCCTTCCCACTGCAGCCACTTAGGATTCTAACAGATACAGGGTGCAATGCTAATAGCTGAGGGTTTCAGGAACCATTTCTAAAGAGAGAATCAATGGAGTCCGGTATCTAATTCACCCTAGTAAAGATGGCCAGAGAGTGGGGACAGAAAACTGAGCAAATCATGATGATAGTGATGAGAGAGAAAACTCAAAGACAGTCTTTGTTTCACACACACACACACACACACACACACACACACACACACACACACATCTGTGTAAGGAAAATATCATTTTAATTGCAACAAGAGACTTTCAAGGGGAAGAGAAAAAGCCAAGCAGAAAAAAATGAAAAGTGAGCCCAGCAGTCGCAAGTGAACTAGCTGAGAGCTGGTGTATCCACTCTTATTCATCATTTAACATTTTCGGTCCTCTTAAATTCAAAACAAACCACCCCCTGTCAAAATATTGCTTATCCAACTGTGGTGGAGTCTGAGTAATGCCCATGATTATATCTCAGCACATTCTGTGTTTTGAAATAGAATATCAGCTACTGACCCTCAGGAAGCTAATTGCTTTTTCCACATTTTCAGCACAGCTATCCATCCAAGGACACCACTCACTCATGCCCTGGCCAAGCTGCACTGAGCTTTTTCACCCGGGGGTCTCCGTGGGCTGGTAGGCAGTGTGGGGCTCCGCCTCTGGGCAGAAAATGGGGTGGGTGGGGGAACTGCTGCATATCCTGTTTTCTGCAGCTGTGATTTACTGCTCTGTGTACCGTCTGTCTCTCCAGGGAGGGGACTCAAAGCCTCCAATGTGTATATCTGTATTGACTAGACGAGGCGAGTATCGAATATGACAGCATAAGCAATTCTGTCACTGGCCCTCTTCCAGGTAATTATCCTGCCTGGTACACATACAGTAGGTCACTATCGGCAAAGGCCAATTTCTGGTTTAATGGGGCAGAAAGAAAAGTCTAGATATCAAAGTCTATCAATGGTCTCTAGTCTTATTAAAATATTTCCCCTTAGAGGAAAACACATGCCTATTCTGTTTATGTGAATTTGCCTTTTAAGTAGTTGGTAAATTCAGAATTTTAATAGCAGAAATAAATGCATTTGGTGCCATGTGTATTTCAATTCCATCTCTAGCAGGCAGTAGGAAACCTCATCTATATTTCATCTTTGAATATTTTATAGCCATCTATATTTCTCTGGAAAAACTCATTGCATTTGGGGTAATAAAGAGCCTACAGATTTTATTAAACAATTGTGCCAGTAAGAGCACCGCCGTAAATACTATGCTGACTTCAGAATACAAATATTTATTGCACAATCATTTCAGAGTGGCCCCCACAAGTGAGGGGCCAGACCACAGAGAGGACAGCAGCCTCCTCCTCCCCTTCTAAGCACTGCTGTGCCAACACCAGTCACGGCACCGAGTGGGCCTTCCCCCTCCATCCCTCTGGTCAGGGTAGAGTACACCAGCCACCACCCTCTACTCAAAGCGTGTGGCTCCCACCACAGCCTCTCCGCATGTCCACACAGAACATACCTCTCTTTCAATACTCCAGTACTCCACTGAATCCCTTCCTCTGAAGCCCTCCTCCACACAGGAAGATTTTTCAGCTCTCGAAACTTTCCTTCCTAAATTTCCAAGGACTTTTAGCCACCCAGCCTCCATCCTTAATTCATTCACTTCCTTGACAAATTGTTTCCTGTCTGTGAAACATACTTCGGCGCATTTAGGTGTCACTTGCTGTGCAAACACTGTATCGGGTCGTCTGATCAAAACCAAACAAGACCCACCTTTACTTCGTAGGCAGCCTGGAGAGAGGAGCCCAAAGGTGAGAGAGGCAGAGGTCACGTGGGGAGAGGTTCAGAAGGTGAGCCCCTGCCCTGCATGGGGTGGGGAGATGGGAGGATCTGTAAAGAAAAGGGGCCTTTTGACCGCCCTTCTGCAGTGTGTGAGCAGAAGCCGGAGTGACACAAAAGATGAGTGTGGCCATGGCGGACACTTCTTCACTAAAGAAGACAAGAAAAGGTCTTCGAGTGGGCCAGATGAGGAAAGGTGGAATTGGGAATGCACCTGGCAGAAGGAGGAGGAAGGGAAGCACTGAGAACAGGACAGGGGCCAGACAGGTGAGATGGTCAGATGAGCAGCAGTGTCCACACCATGTCCTAGAAAGACCGAGGGGAGTCTGCAACAGGAAGCCAGTGAAGAGACAATTGAAAGATGGCAGGCAGTCTTGTCGACAGCAGGGCTGTGGGACGGGGAAGGAGGTATTGGACCTCAGGTCTGAGTCTGATGGCCCTGAGGACAAGGCTCCGTGGGCATGCACATCCCTCCGTGTCCACGTGAGCAGTTGTTTACCAGGAAACTGCCCACGGCGGCACATCCCTAACTCACTGGTGACTAATTCCTATGCTCCCCAGGCGCCCCCTTTAGTGGCCCATCTTACAAAGGGGTGAGAACTCTGTACTTCTAGCTCAGCTGACCTAGGACCCTTTTCCCCTCTGGCTGAATCGACATTAAGTCAGGTGGGGGTGCTGGAAAGTCAGAGGTCAGCACAGCCAAAGTTCATCAAGCGGGGACAGCGAGAACCTGGACAGACCTCCTGGGAATTAAAAGGCCGAAAGGACAGGACTGTTGGTTTGCACAGCAGCACTTATTCCTACAAGACTTTTTACAAAGTGGCCACTGCTGCTATCACTCCTTGGGCGACAGGAATCTATTTCTTTGGGAAAGTGAACGTTCCACTTTCTACATATCTGGTTCTCCCTTCTCGATCTGAGAGGCATTACTGCCATTCAGGAGGTTTGAGTTCCCATTCAGTTCAGACACCATCTGTCCAGCCTCCTAATTACATCTTTCAACCTCTCGTCCTGTCCGATCCTAACACTGAAGAGCCAGAATATGTGTCTCGACTCAAGCACAGCCCTCCCCATCTGCCCCGCTCCTCCTGCTGTGAGTCAGTCTCCTTAATGAGCTCCCAGGAGACTTCCAGGGCCTGGCCTGCCTCTGAGCCAGGCGCCAGTCTCCAATGCTGAGTAAGGACCGGGCAGGCATTGAAACACACTTCTCGGCCAAAGGGGCCTTGGTGTCTTCTCCCCCCAATATGTTCTGTCTTCCTGGCAAAAATCTTACAAGCCACTAGATTAGAAGTTCTCTGCAGGGAAGGCCCACCCGTTTCACAAGAATCTATGCACTTGAAAAATCACCCAGTGCTCCTGGAGAAAGCTTAGGGTGCGCTTCTCATTGGCAAAGATGAAGCTGATATCCCACGTCACTGCACAAAGAGCACCAATGCAGCAAGGTGAAGTTGTCACACTTGCAGGGTCTTGGTGGCTGGGGTGGGGGAGGGGGATGAACAGCGTTTCCTTGGTTTTAGGGATTTTAACTTCTGTGAACAAGAAAGGCAAACACACCTTGTGGGGATTGGAATGCTTCCATTTTCCCTTTCTTCCTGATGCTAAATTTCTCCCACAAATTCTACCCCCGCCCATATCACCTCCAGCACAAGTTGAAAACCTAAACCTCTGGAGTATGTGCTTAAGGCCAAAGCTTATGCAATTCTAACGGAAGTACTGCAGCTGGGGCGGCTCAGGTTGCTGGGCTTAAGCTTCAGTGCCCAGCAGACACATTGTAAAGGGTTCCTGCAGTTTTGTTCATTAAGGATGATGAACAGTATACAAGTATTTCTCCAGTGTCAGGGGTCTTAGAAGGGGATCAATTTAAATCTTTGGGGAGAAAGAGAGAAGGAAGGAGGGATGGAGGGGCAGGGAGAGAAGGAAACACATGCAAACAAACAAAAAATATGGAGAATATGGTGAATAAGGGAGAGAAAGGGTGAAGGGTACAGAAATTCTAAATCATAACTGCTTAGGACACAGTGAACAAAAACATGTTCTGGAAGAACTCTATAGGGTCAGCGGGGTGAATGTTTGCCCAAACTTAACAAGTTAAGCAGGTTTAAGAAATATTCAAGTGGAAGTTTCACATGGTCAGGAAATAAATTTGGGCAAACAGGAATGATACCACCAGCTGCAGTGCAGACACTAACTTGTCCTGTAATACTAAAATATCAGAAGGAGGTTTTTCTATACAGAACTGTTTCCAGCCACAATGATTAAAGAATTGATTAAAAGAACATGTAACATGATATACATGTCAGACACAGGACATAACCATGAGCAAGATAAGTTCAATCCTGCCCTTTGGGAATTTGAAATTGCATGTCAGGGTAAAGATGGGGGCACAAGGGAAAGAAAGAAGGAAGAGAGACATGTAAAAAATCAATTACAGCCAATCTGGATACACGGTTAATAGTATTTATATACATTTGAATCCCCTGACAATGGCCTGACCAATGAAATAAACATGTCTTGACATTATCATGAAACCAGCCATTTTGGTGGATTTAAATCAGTATGTGCCAAGTCCTATAAAACTGGTCTATTTTTAGATCTTCTTATTTACTCTCAACCAAACTATACCCAGAGGCAACACTCACATTCATGCTTGTCCTAACTGTGTCAAGTCATCTGAAAAACAAAAAATAGTATGAACAAGCTGAAAAGCAGAATGCTGCAGTGAGGCTGTGTGTTACCACAAGCTATGGTCTGCCGCAGTAACAAACTACTCCTAACAATTCTAGAGCCTTAACACAGCAAATGTTTACTTCTTGCTCACATTACAGGCTCATGAGCTCCCCAGGGACGGCTGTGCGTCCAGCTCAGCACTGTCAGGTGGAGATACAGGTTGAAAGGGCAGTCAGGATCCTCAGTGTCACTGCTGGAGGCCTCCAGCATCTCTCCTGGGTAATCAAGTGCCTCAGATCAGAAGGGACATGTCATTTCTGCTCACAGCTTATTGGCCAGATCTAGACATAAGGACCTGCCTAACCGCAAGAGGATTACTGGCAAAGGCACCCCACACTTCCACAGTGTTAGGTGGCTATGGCCACAGCCTACACACGGGGGTCCCTGAAGGCACAGCTGTCAAGGTTTCCTGTCACAGACCCTATATCAGCAATGGCTACACTTCCAACCAGAGAAATCCTCTAGAGCAGAGCTTGGCCAACTACAGCCGATGGGCCACAGCTGGATTGATGTCAATTATTGTGAATAATGTGTTTTTGGACACCCATTTGTTTAAGTATCTCCTCTGGCTGCTCTCACGCTGTATGATGGCAGAGGTGAGCAGTTGTGAGACAAACATCTTCCCGCACAGCCTTAAAAAGACCCCATCTGGCCTGTACAGAGCCCTGGTCTCAGCAAGGTGTGGGCAGGAAGGGCCCGGTGCCTTCCAGAGGCAGAGCTTCAGACAGGAGGGCGCACCTTTCACTGAATAAACATTGTCATACATGTCAGACACAGGACATAACCATGAGCAAGATAAGCTCAATCCTGCCCCTTGGGAATCTGAAATTGCATGTCAGGGTAAAGATGGGGGCACAAGGGAAAGAAAGAAGAAACATGTAAAAAAGCAATTATAGGCCAAATTATGGTGTAGTGAACAAATGGATTTGGGCTGTAAAGGTCAACACAGATGCATCTCAGTCATGACACTGAGCAAGAAAACACAGAGGCAAGTGTACATTATGTGATTCGACTTCCAGAAAGCTCAAAAGTGTGCAAAATAAATGATAAATTGTGTATGGGCACTGACAGATGAGGTAAAAAGACAAAGAGAGAGAGAGAGGGAATGACGCAGAGCCAGGCCTGGGGTCCTGGAGGGCGGGTGTGTGACTGGCCGCCTGGCCACACAGGGCACTTCCAAAGTCACCGTCAGTCTCTCTCAAAAATGGCAGTACGTTCACAAACACGCGTGGTGTCGGAATCCTTCGTTTCTGACATACATTACATACATCAGGCTTTTTTACACTTAGTACGTAATCAAACAAAATTTTGAGAGTGGGGAAGAAGGAGTCAGCATAGTAGCGGTCACAGGTCTCGAACTCTAGTGATGGAGATGCACGTTGACTGTGTGCGAATTCAATGTCCTGAAATCATACAGCAATGCAGACCAAAGAAACAATACACATTCATGAAAGTTAAAATTAAAAAAAGAAAATTGAAAGTAGAATCAATGGAGCAGTGCCCAGACTGTAACAAGGACGGCAGAGAGGCCTGTGGGCACAGAAGGGGCCACCACCTCAGTGTGAGGGTCAGGAGACAATTCCGAGAGACAACAGCACCTAGGTCACCAGCAAATTTCACCCCTGGCAACAAGTCGTGGGAGACTGTTCTAGCAAAGGACCGCCTGTGATGAAGTGCAGAGATGCAATAGATGCAAGGGTTAAGGAATTCAAAGCAGCGCATGAGGCAGGCAGTGGGAAAACAGGTCTGAGGGACTCCAGGGCTATTCGGTGATGCCCCCTGAGCCACAGGCATAGGTGTGGGCTTTATTCTAGAAGCAACATGAGCCTCTGTAAGATTACACCATGGAGTAGAGAGACATGATCAGAGTTCTCTTTCAAAAGCTTGTCTTGCTGGGGTACCATCGGTTCATTCTGCTCTCCTACGGACCCTCTGGCTTCTGTGAAGGGAGAACGGCGCCCAAGTACACGCCCCAAACTTAGAGAGCAACCAAGCACACGCCATGTACACGAAGCCAAGACGGTGTCGGCAAGGTTAGGAGGCACCTAAAGCAGACATCACTGTCCTGGACTGCAGTGAGCGGGACCCAGAGGGCATGAGGTGATTTCCAAACATTGAATTAGACATGAACATCCCAGTGGAGCTTACGATGGTCAGGGCATTGCGCACCGAATCTCTGCAAGGCAGGTGTGCCCCTAATATGAAAATTTCCCACTACCTTTACAAGTGGGGATTTTAATCCATCACACTCACTTGAAAAAAGCAATCTGTCTAAACATGCTTTATATTCTTTAATGGTAAAGATAAGTGAAAACAATGAATGCTGTAAGTACTTTAAAATGAATAGGAAAATCAGTGAAAAAAGCCATTTTTCTAGTGGCAAGAATAAATATGGTGATAGACATATAATTAATTTGTACCTTAATAATTAAATAACAACTTTTTTTTGTCTCCTGTTTCTTTCACTTGAATAAATGCCAACATAAACATATTTATTAATGATGGCAGTAAGTTAGACCAGGTCTTCAAAGATAGTCTCCAGAGCATTAGCGACCTCAAAAGTCCTCAAAGCTATAAAATCAGCAACTGCATTTCTCAGTACTTACCATAAACATCTGAAAGCAGGGAGTCAGACAGACATTTATGCAGACATTTCCAGAGCAATGCTACTCACAACAGGTGGAAACAACCCCAGCATCCATTGATGGATAGGAAAACAAAATGTGGTCTATATATATAATGGAATCATATTCAACCTTACAAAGGACATTCTGACCCTAACACTGATGAACTTTGAAGCCATTATGCTCAGTGAAATACGCCAAGCACAGAAGAACATAGTGGGTACCAGGGGCGGGGTGGTGGTGACGTGGAGTTAGTGTTTAATGGGGACAGAGTTTGTTTTGCAAGATGATCAATTTTGAGACGGAGGGTGGTGATGGTTGACAACAACGTGAACGTGCTTAGAACACCTTCCACAAACCTCCTGCGTCTTTAGCCAACAAGGCAGATTCATTCAACGACCCAAGTCAACATTAGCTATCGACATCACACTGAGTCCTGGGCTCAGACAGCCTGCCACCAGGGTGTGGGAAGGAAAAGAGGACGTGTCCTCAAGGGGGACAGACAGGATGCCTGTGGGGAGGGGTGGGGACAAGGGTTCTGCAGGAGGGCAGACCACCCTCACAGCTGAAAAGAGAGAAACCTCAACACTGCACTAACAAAGCTAGCGCCTAGAGACTCTGCAAGTGGGCACTAGGAACTCGCTTCTCTCCACTCCTCCTCGAAAGTTTGCTTGTCTGGAAAGTTGGGGGAGGGACTTGGAGTAAAGCAGCCATGGGAGGCTCACGGTTCTTCTAAGATAGCCTTGTTCTTAGCGCCACAGCAGAGCCTGGCACTGTTGGGTGACAGGCACCCCTGCAGCTGGGGGCTCGGTGAGTCCTTGTTCCTCAGAGGCCATGCCCAGCATTGCAGAGATGGCCCCAGAGCTCGGAATGGGCTTCTGTTCCAACCCTTTTCTTTTACAGATGAAGACGCTGTACCCTGAAGAACTGAACACAGGGTTGCAAAGACACCTGCACACCCATGCTCACTGCAGCCTGAGTCACCAGCACCGAAAGGTGGGGCAACGCTGCATGGGGAATGGAAACACCGCGGCCATGCATGGAGCGCTCTTCAAGCTTAAAAAGGAACTCCTGACACCCATGGCAGCACAGGGGAACTCTGAGGACGTGCTCGTGAAATAAGGCAGACATAACAGGATAAACGCTGGCTGGTTCCACTTACAAGAGGGCCCTAGAGTAGTGAGATTCACAGAGAAAGTGGAGTGGGTCCCAGGGGCTGGGGCAGGGGCAGGGAGTTGGTATATAATAGTGACAGAGTTTCAGTAGGTGACGGTGGGGGTGATGGTTGCAAAATAATGTACTTAACAGAACACTTAGTAGACCTAGGAATGGTTAAGGGAGTGCATTTCATGTTTTTTACAATTAAAATGTTTTAAAAGTGTATGCAGAGAAGGGCTGAGGACATGGCCAGGGCGGGCCTCTGGGAGGGAGGCAGGTGAGACCAGGGTAAATGCTGACAGGCTCTGGCACCTTTCATTTCCACTGCTCTGTCTCGGCCTGGCTACCTTTCGAGCTGTCTTCCTGCGATTGCCTTCTCTTCCAAGCCGATGATGGCCTACAGGCACACCTTGGTGGGGCTGATGGGTGCCTGTCTGGCCATGCGGAAGAAAGGACAGCAGCTCCTCCTGTCATTTCCTTAGGATGCGGATGAGGGAAAAAGAAATGCCAGACGACGACAAACAAAATGTTATTCGAAAACTTGCTCTTGTTCCCCGTAGTTTGGCTTAAAGTCATTTTCAGAGAACCTGTCGGGGACCTTCACTGAGGACTTACTGTCTAGGTGAAGGCTGTCTTTTCTGGCACCAGCCTGTGCACGTCTACGCAGGAAACGGCTGATATTTGCATTCCGGATTGCTGCAGCTGCTGGAACCCCACAGCCCCACGCCTGTCTGTGCAGATGGCCTTGCGGGCCAGCTCAAAGTCTGCTCCCGTTGCTCGCCATCTCTGCAAACCTGACACTGCTCATCCTCAGCAGACAACGCTCCAGCAGTAAAGGGTGGGTTCAATGTGCTGTTACAGTTTCGCATTTCAAATGCAGCCCAATTTTGGAGGAAATGAACAGACTTCTGGCACGGCATTCCCATACCAGTTGTCACCATCTGTCTGTTGGCTCATGTGGGACAGATACCAGCTGTGAGCCACAGCCAGGCACAGGGAATGGGGCTCTTGTCACGGCCTCTTAAGCCTTACATCCAATGTCATGGAAGAAAAGGTTCCAAGGGAAAATGTATAACTGTCTGGAAAATTTACATGCATTCAGCTACCACAATTGGAAAATACACTACTCAGATTTCTCAAGATCCCTTCCACTTGGATGCACAGACCTAGACACACCTGTGACCTGTGAGTGCACACCCCTTCCTCCATGCCCAAAGCTCCAGCAAGTGCCAATGCCAGCTGACTGCAGGTCCCAAATCCTCTTTGCATCCACTGATCTTAGCCCACACGTTCTCCGAGAAGTTCTCGGAGCACAGAGCAACCTAGTGCTCCCAGGGCCCAGCGTTCTGGGGTGCACCTGACTCACTACACACTGACAGATCTTCTAAGGACCGACCTCGGCCAGGACGTGCCCTGCAGCTGCTTTGCCTCCATTTCACTGTCCACCTGCTTTCAAAGGCGGGAAGGAACCTGGGGGGCTGGCGTGTACCCCAGGCTGGGCACTTGGCCTCCCTGAGACTGGTATGTATAACTGCATACCAGACACCCCAAGGGAGGAGACAGTATGTATAGAATTCTACTTTCTTTATTTACTAAGTATTAGCTTTAGGTCCTGTGGGGCTAAATTATAGGCCGGCTATCTGTTAAGCCATTTGCTGGACCGAATTAGAGCCAAGGACTCTAACAATGAAACTGGAGCCCTGTCTAAAAGCCCACGCAGTAATGTGAGCCTTCCAGAATGTTCACTGTGAACATGGTTCTACTCTTCAAATGAGTTTAGTACACTGCTTGGGAGGAATGTAGGAAAACAACACCCTGACTCTTGACAATGATGAAAAGTTTCTCAAACTTACCCAAATCCCCTGCAAGACGTCTTTGCCGTCTCCTAGGGCTGTATTATTCATTTCTATAGCACCTGCATTGAGCATCTCCTGTGGTTAGGCACCCTGCTACACACAGAGGACTCAAGACCACCTCTGCACCTCCTTCACGGAGCTACGATGAGGAGAATGCTGATACTTCTGGAGCAATGTCGAACAGTGGTGAGGAAAGAAAGACCGTGCTGTCATTCACTCATTACTGACCGCCCCATTCTGTGCTCATTACACTGTTACTTGCCTGCACGTGCCCTCACCAAGTCACTGAGACCTTATTCTGACTGCTGTCAATTCATTAAGCAAGAACTGCAGAACATGGCTGAGCAATCAGTTTTGAATCCAACTGACTCTTCTGGCATCCAGCCCAAATCGGCTAGTTCATGAAGCTTTCATGAGAAGTTCCAGCAAAGCATGTCTACTATTCAAATATGTCACAAGTATGGTGGTCTTTTCCATCTGTGGTCTTTTCTCCTCATCTCTAATGTGTGGGAACTGGACTCTAACCCTTCCAGCTTTAACATTTTATGACCGCACAGAAACCTTTTCTGTAAGACTGTTGCACATGCTTCCATCAAGCTCCATGAATTCCTTCATTCATCCAGCTCCAACGGTGAGACCTGTTTCTGTGCCAAGCGCACGTCTGGGCACTGGAGGTGTGGAAGAGGAAAGAATGAGAAGGTCCTGCTTCCTTTGAGTTTCCTTTAGAGTGTGTGAGGGATGCCTGGAGAAGGAAATCAATACATACATGTACTTTCAGGAAGGGATAGAAACTAGAAAGGGGCAGGTGATTCTAAAGGAGTGATCTGAGTGATGAGTAGGTGGGAGGTCTCAGGAAGCTTTGCAGATGTCACGCAAACAGAATCAGAGTGACAAGACATGAGCAGGGTGCAAAGGCCAGAGATGGAGCATTCTGCGCAGAGGGCAGGGCTGATACAAGTGACCTAAGGAACACATGGAGGCTGATGTGCAGAGAACTGAAAGCAGGTCAGTCCGGCTAGAACAAGGCAAGATCAGCACAGCTCTGACCAGGAAGGATCTCAAGGCCACAATGAGAAGTGAGGTTCCACAATGGAAGCCATTGGAAGGCGTGGCAAAGACCACCAGTTTCTCCCCAATACTCATTTTCCACTTCTTCCCGCAGTCCTATGGCTGTGCAAAACAATCCTTCCCAGCCATCCTTGCAATCTGGTGTGGGAAGTTACTAAACTTTGGTCAAGAGGTGCCCGTGACTTCTGGGAAGGGATCTTAATGGGAAGGGGTGTTCTCTCCTCCTCTCTTCCACATCTCTGCCAGCTGGATGATGGACATGGTGACAGAAATAGCATGACAGGAAGAGTCTGGCCACCCAATGTCATGAGACTGTCCATGTCAGCCCAGGACTGCTACACGATGCTAGAGATAAATTTCTACTTTGTTTAAATACCTGTCATTGTGGTTTTCAGTCTTTCACAGTGAAGCTATTGTTGACCAATACAGAGGCTTTGAGAAAGACAATGTAAGGTCTGATTCACATTATATAAATATCACCCTGGCTGTAAGGGAAGGATCCGGTGTAAGGTTGGAGAGGGAAGATGGAAGGTAGGTCAGGAAGCTATTGTGGTCATCCAGGCAAGAAATGCAAAGGCTTTGCCTCAGGGGGTGCGGTGGAGGTAGAGAGAAATGAGAGGCCCAGAATATAACTTGGAGAAAAAGCTGAGAGGACTTGCTGATCAAGGGCGAGAGAGAAGGAAGGACACCTCCGAAGCTGTGGGCCTGGCAAGGGAGTAGAGGAGCTGTACTTCCGGAGACTGGCAGGACTAGGGAGGTGCAGCTTTGCGAATGCAGGGGAGGGGGTGCCCTTTGGGCCCCAGGGAACTCGAAGTGTCTGTTGGACATCCATCTCCATCAGGCAGGTATCTGCATGTTTGAGCTGAAAACTCAACGGGGAGGTCAGAGTTAGTGACGGAAATCAGATGG
The DNA here is from genome assembly GCA_004363575.1 of Solenodon paradoxus. NCBI lineage: Eukaryota > Metazoa > Chordata > Mammalia > Eulipotyphla > Solenodontidae > Solenodon > Solenodon paradoxus. The sequence goes on along the minus strand of RJWH01001879.1, from coordinate 242,147 downwards.
AGATGATTTAATGCCACTTCTCCAGCAGAGAGGACAAATATAGTAGCCACGAGTCACTTGTGGTTACTCCAATTCAATTAATTGAAATGACAATTTCAGTCCCTCAGTCACATCAGCCACATCTCAAGTGATCAGTAGTCATGTGTGACTCATGGCTAGACAGAAAACATTACCAGCTTGCAAGTTCTGTTGTAAACTCTGGTCTAAACACTGACCTAAGTACCTCTTTAGAAATGATTGACTATGAATGAATTAATTGCCTTGTCTTGTCAGATTGCATGTGAGGAGAACAGGAGAGAAAATAAAGGCGTTCATTTTCCCATTTGGTTTTATTTTCTCTCTTACAGCTTGGACATTTAACAATCCTCATCTTGCTCCTCTGTCCAAATTCTTGAGGTTCATGTTTGTAAATGGTTCATCGTAACTCAATATTTGAAGACATCAGAGGTCTGTGTTACTTCACAGAAGAGAATTATCTGCATGTTCTCAACTGTCCTTTCATTCTGTTGCCCTGTCACCCTTTTAAAGAGGGGGGTGGAAATGCAAGTGAAGATCTCTCAGTCAGCTGAAGGCCCCACTCCACCTCGGTGCACAGCAGCAGGGAAGGAACTTTGAGAAAGCCAACTGTGCAAACATTCACTTCCACTGTCACAAGGTAGAAAGGAAAAAAGCCAAAAAGGAGAGCTTGGAAAAACAGCCAAGAGCAATTATCCCCTGAAGAGAACATGAAAAAAGGCCCTCGGTGACCCCACAGAGGAAATGGAAAATACAATCTGACCTTGATGGGTCAGAGCCCACAGTGTGTCTTAGGGTCCAGTCCACAAAGGAAACACAGGACGGGGTCACCTTGCTGTCCCAGGACTTTGACTCGGGACTCCCTGAGTGCTGCGTTCTGTAATCCAATTAAGCCCTATTAGAGAACACGATTCCTGTACCCCGGAGCGACATGACACTCCCGCCAACCCTCACTCTCGTGTGGATGGTGACGCCTGCATGTCGGACTCATGACGCCATGGGTAACAAACAATTAAGAAGCTGAGCAATGACTGCAAAGAAGATTGCTCTTCAGTGACAAAACTGCCAGGAAGAGGAATGATTTGAACTTCATTTGTGGGAAACAGAATCGGAGGGTGAGGGCTCCACTGCACTTTTCTCAGGGATGTCCTCTGCATCAAAGACAACCACGTACTGCTTCATGGCAGCTCGTGGGACAAGAAGGGTCTGACCACCAGAGTGATCTTCCCAAACACAGGACAGAGTCCGCTACTGCCCATCTCTGCAGAGTGAAGACAGGACGTGTGTGGAGCACACACATCCCTCCATGGTCTGAGCCCTAAGAACATCTTCCAGCCCCTCCTCCATCTGCTCTGCACAGCCCCACAGGTGGGTGGAGAACAAAGCCAGAGAGTCAGTGGAAGGCGAAGCATGAGAGGGACAGGAAATGGGGAACAGAGTTCAGTCATCAAGCCAGCGAGGAAGTGGTAGCTGGAGAATGAAGACAGGGAGAGGGGGTCTCCTGGGGTGAGGGGGCAACTCTAGGACACTGGCTCCTGAGGCAGGGTATGAAGACATCTGCAGAGATGATCTTGGCATACTGCCCTCATTCTTAAAGTTTATGTTCCCAATGAAAACCTTTGATGAGATTTAAAAGCATATTCTTGATTGTCTGAAAGAGCAGCCCTTATCCAGTGTGGACGCCACACTTCAAGGCCCATGCTGTGTGGATCTACACCCGCTGGCGGCCACATCACCATGACAAGCTCATCAGTGCATGACCTCCACTGAGCCTGACCACCAGGCTGGGGACAGACGTGCTGTGCGCCTTCTCTGTAAGGCCAATGTCGTTAGCAGAAGAGAGCTAGCAAACAGGCAATGATGAGGGTTCTAGGTTCAAGTCCAGGCAACACTGGACTCGATACCTGTGTAATTTTTTAATAATGCCACAAATCTAACTCTATCTTCAAGAAAACCAGTCAGGCTAGCAGAGACATCAGGAGGCACCCCATTAAAGTGAGCCTTCGGGGTGTGTCATGCACAGTGGCAGGATGTGAGATAGAGCAGTCCGGTTTGCAAAGCCTTAAAAACTGTTCTCGTCATTTTAGACAGCAAAATTACGTGCAAAGGCGTTGTGCACACTGGAATTCTTCAAGTCCAAATGCCAAAAGAGATTAAATATGAAATTGAAACTGAAACTACGCCTTTCTGTTATTTAACCCAGCAAGGGTAAATGAACCATTCCGTTTCAGGAAAAGACCGCCATCCATCATATTAAAACACCGGTAATATTTTGAGTTGTATTGGTTTAGAAATTGGATGTGGTTAACATTTTGGCTCTGTAGTTATTGAGGAGTTAAACGAACTTGTTCAAAGCCCTTATGGGATAGATGTACATTTAAATAATATTCTAACCCCATGTTTTAAGTTAAAGAAAAAGTGGGCTGCTAGGAAGAGCAGTGAGGAACACACCACTAGAACTGTGACCTGGGTCCCAGCTCTGGCTCCTCTCTGGCTCCTCTCTGGGGAGGTGACCTTGCAGCAGTTCCCACACTCACTGGTGACAGTGCTTGCATCATGGGACATGGGGTGAGTTAAATGACATATTTCTACTTCGCTCAGCACGGCACCCAGGGACACTGCTCACCTTCAATAAATGTGAGCTCTGAGCCAAGTAGACAAGGCCAGAGATGAGAGGTCTCCATTTCCTTATCTGTCAAGAATGGAGAAGCTATGTGGATAGCATAAAACCTAAAAAACACAGGTGTGTATGTCTAACAAGCACAGTACCCGAATTTGGAAAAAAATATATAAATATTTGTGGGCAGCAAAATACTGAACCGAACCTGCTTCAAGCAGTGAAGCCAGCTAGACAGCGAACACATGCCCAGGATAAAGGGCCAGGGTCCCAGCAAGCACCTTATAGAGTAAGGAAAGTCACATGTGCCCCAACACAAAGAAACTAATACCTCCTAGCTCGGCAGTTTGACTTCAGGGCCTCGCACATATCCACAGCAATGACAGTGTGACAAATTAAGTAGATGTCAGGAAAAACAGTCAGAAATTCCAGGTCTCGCTGGATCAAGCAGAAGCTGCTCTTACATAAAACAGTATGTCTGGGGGCTGGGCTGGAACTTAATTCCTTCTCAACCTCACGCTGACAATGCTTTGGTGGGAGTTCTGAGTCCTTCCCCAGAAAGCACACAAAGCAAACATTCATGGAGATGTTCTCCAAAGACACAGGTGGGAAGGGGCACCGCAGCTTCCACTCAAAGAGAAGCCGGCCCAACCCGGTCTGGGCAGAGGCCACTGCATGGCGGTGACAGGAGAGGGTACTGAGTGAACTGATCACTGGAGAAACGATTCTGAAGCAGATTCTCCCCCAGCTACATGACCTAAGCTAGAGCCTGTCTCTGTCCAAAATTCCTCATTAGTGGAATTTTCCAGGCCTCCCGTGAGCTCAGGGAAGCACTGAGACAGGCAGGCCCTCCTGGGAGGGGTAAGGGCTGATCGGCTCAGCACTGATTCCAGTGTTCAGCAGAGAGGTGGCCATAGCATGGACAGAACACACAGTGCCCCAACATAGCTCTGGATCTTCGCGGTTTATGATGGCAGTCAAGCCATCCTCTTGACCACCCACTCACTCTTTCCTAGGTGAGAGCTTAGATTTACAGTCATTCAACCCTGACCCAAGGTCTCAGGCTGCGAGTGGTGGGGCTTACACGCCCTAGTCTAGTCCCCTGGTGACCCGACTGCTCACGCATGCAGGCTCACGGAGGAGCCCCAGCGGGGTTGCCGCATCGTCAGACCCCTACTCGGGTGACAGCAGCGCCACCGCACGTGGAGCACAAAATGCATCTCCAGCTCGGCGGGAGTTGTGAATTCCCTTGTGCTCATTCAGGAGAATCCAGGCTTCTGGTACTTTAAGGAACATTTACCACTCAACAGTGGGATGGACTTTATGCCACTAAAGTGTGTTTAGAATGGTGGAAATGCTAGATTTTATGTTATATAATTTTTTCAAGTTATTTTCTAAAATATTTGTCAGAGTCAAAACAATACTCTTGAAGGGGTTGCATGAATTAAAACCTACACTTGGAATAATTTGGTTTATACTCATTGTCAAACTAAAGTTGCTTTTGCCCCAGTTACCTCTGACCTACTGGGCAACCACTTCTCTGTCCAATGGACGTGTCACAATCCTGCATCTCACTGTGTGCCTCTCTCCCTGCCCCTTCTTCAGCACCCTGGTAACCAGCTCTTTCTGATTTTCCGGTGATACTCAGGATGCTCCTTCCCATTTCCCATGCTGGGTCCTCTGCCGCCTCCGCTTATTTCTCCCTCTGTGAGGTCTCTGGACATCTCAGCTCTTCTGGGGTCTTTAACTGCTGCCTTTAGGTTGAGGACTCATGGGCTTGCTCCTGAATGTCTGAATAGCCAGCCACCTGCTAAATCAAGCCTCCAAAGGCACCCAAAAGGCACCACCCCCCAAAGATGCCCCCAAAGGCACCACCACGTCATCATACTGGAATTGAGTTGTCCTGGTCCTCTGCTAAACTGCCAGGGGAAGGACACGGAAGTAGATCTAGAAACTAGGGGATCTGGAACCAGGACACCTGGGTCACATGCCTTGTCTCACCGCTGGAGGAAAATATCCCTGGTCCTCCAGCTCCCTTCTCCACACTCTGTATCAACTAGTCTGTGGATTCTACATCCCTAACATCTCTTCTTCCCTGTGACCATGGCCTTCCTCAGGCTCTTCCTTTGATACTTCAACAACCTGTCAGCCTTCAGTTTGACCATCTTCCTTGGCCTGCTATCCACCTGAGTGACCCCTCCAAGGACGCATCTGAAGGTTTGCCTCTCTCGCTTCAGACCCTTCCATAGCCTGGCACATCCTGAGGTCATGGAGGATGAGAATCTTCTGTGTTATTCCAGCCTAACTCCTAGATTTGGCTATTTGTGATTCTGACTTTGGGCTCTCACCAGTCCCTCCTCACCCACGGTACCCAGAACGCTTCAGGCTCCCTTGGCCTCCGAGCACCCCTGCAAACAACAAACACCTAAGCTGTGACCCTACAAAGATCACGACTCCGGGGTTACTTGCTCTGAGTCAGTCCCTGCATTTTCCTCTGTGAACTGAGTGCCCTAGAGGGCAGGAAGCTGGTCTGTCCTGGGTGCCCAGCATCTGGCATGCCCAGTAAGTACTCGAGTTGACCCTCCGCAGGCACCCTGTAAGTCCTCAAGTGTTTGTAGGTGAACGAATGAAGGAGGACACAGTCTTCTGTTTCCACCAGAGTCCCCCCAAAACAAAACTTGGACTCTCAAAGCAGAGATGACAGAGGAGCACAGTTGCCAACAGCAGTCTCATGACACTGCGTCACTGGCACTACCGTTTTCTGTTCTCTCAGCCACTATTAGGTCTTTTACTAGTAGGAGTCTTGGCAAACCAGTCAAGAGTTTACTTCTCTTGAAAAAGTCTGGTGTTCTTACCTGGCTTTCAAACAAATGATTTGTTACCCTTGTCTTTTATTTTGTTTTGAGTGAAGACATAAAGTCTGTCCAATACTGCTCTTATGACCCCCACTTCTTCTAGTCAGTCCAGTGTGTGGCTTTCTGTCCCATCCTGTCTTTCCAGAGGAGGAAAGAAAATCCTGCAGAGTGAGCGAGGATTCCTGGAGTTGACCCACCGTATACTGGGTGGTGGGTGGTCGCAAGAAAGGAGAGGGGAGGGAGTGGAAAGGGTTTCCCAGAAGGGGTCAGGGAAGGTGAAGTTGTTGACAGAAGGGCAGAATCTGGAACCAGAGGAGAGGGAGGCTGTTAAACATTCATCCCGCCCTCTCACTTCAGCTCTTCCCACATGGCCTTGGTGGACACTCAGCACAGCAGCCTCACAGAGAAGCCGGATGGAGTCCAAGCAACTCTCGCTGTTAGTGTGATGGGAGAAGCACCCCTCCTTTCATGCCTCCTGCTACCCAGCTGTGAAGTCCTCCACACTGCATGAGGCTACTAGTTGAACTTAGAATTCAAAAGTCAAACATTCTAAAGCAGGAGAACCTTAGTCAGATGGAGACTGGTGGTTTTCTATTGTTTCCTCTCTATCCATTGTCCCTACTCATGGTTCCAGGAAGAGATTCCATGGTTCCACGGAGCCCAGTTTGAGAACCCACACCCTGACACTCCAGAGAAGTAAACAAATGCTTAGAGACAGTAATGTGTGTGAGTAAAGTCAGTCCCCTGTGGGGCGCACACTACAGCGCAGATCTCCTGATTTCCAGATCTTTCTACTTCCCTTCTTAATGCACTGAACAGCTTTATTTCAAATGAGGCATTCAGGCACCACTAACACTACAGTCTGAGAAAAACCTAGCTCTTAGGGGTACATGCAGCTTTGTGTGGAAAAGGCACCCAAATACTCTCAATGAAATGAAGCACAAGGCAGTAGAAGTCACTGCATTCTGTTCATTCCTCAGCTCAACAACTCACTACATGGAGCCATTTGGTTCAATATTTCTAATGTAAGGCACGGCTTTGATGCTTAAGAACTCTGTGGACTGAAATAAGTAGCAAGGAGTATTAGCCCAGACAAACATCAAATTATAGAAATATATGCAATCGTGAGAAAAAGTCATTTGACACCAGCACATTAGAAATCACTCAACCGTATCAGTGAGGGTCTAAAGCCAGTAACGCCAGGAGGAAAAGAGAACATCTCCTCGTCCAGAGTCAACTCGCAATTTTTCTGAGGCTATTTATCAGTTAAGTCAAGACTGGGCCTCTAATTTCACAAAGCAATAAGTGACTTAGTCACCTGTGAAATTTTGGTCACTCCTCGATTATGTGTAAAATTCATCCAATTATTTAGGCTGTCTGGGCTGCAAGAGGGTCATTAAAATGAGAACATAAAGCTTTGAGAGACTTTTTTCAAGAAAACTGTTCATCATTGTCAAGCTTAAACGCAAACAACAAAAAAGCAAAGTTCATTCGTCCACAGTAACTAAGGTATGGTCTCTGCCTGCAAAAAGCATTGTTTATTATTTCAAATTAGAGTGGGGAGAGCTTGTATGAAGTGGGAAGGGGAAAGAGAGAGATGAAATGAGGAGATAAACTAAAAAATATGATCTATTCAAAAGTGTTTCTCTCCGACCAGACTTAGGACACATCACATGAAAACAACTTAACAGTCACAGGCTCCTGGCTTCTTTTAAAGAAGGATACATCTTAAACATCTTAAACAATGCTTTCGCCCTGTTTAGGGTACTATGCACCCTAGTTGGAAAAAGAATTCATCCCACAGCAAATCCCACGTGTCTATACTGAAAAGTGACAATTTAGTCTTCGGTAAGAATTTCATTTTCACAAACAAACAAGAAATGGGATTAACTGCTTCTTTTATTGGTCTGTGCTTCCATGCCCCTTGTCCAATTAGGTCAAGATTTTCTATGTGTCTGTGTTTTTTTTGTCCAGAGGTAAGGTGATACAGGTAAGCCTCTGATATAGCTTAAGTGTGTATAATTACTTCAGTGTCTCATGGTGGCCTCAGAGGCAGGAGGGACCACGATGACAACAGTCCTACACAAGCCCATTTGGTGTTACTTTTCTCTCTTCCTCTTAATACATGCATGTCACCTCCACAGAGACTCTTGGGGATGCTGTCAATAACCTGTTTTATGTCCTAACAACACAATCACATCTCCCTCTGGTGACTTGAAGGAAACAAAGATTTAAAAAGGAGGAGTATTTGATTGAAATGAACCTTAGAAAAATTCCAAAGCAGAAAAGCACCATAAGCAGCGGTGCACGTGAAACGTTCACCAGTCAGCAGCATTTCCAAAGCCAAGAGTGTGCCCTCAGGACAAGCTACCCAAGAAATGAAATCTGCAAAAATCACTTCTTTCCCTCTACATTGCCAAGCACCTGCAAGACTAAAAAAAGAATGATCTCCACTTCTCTTCTGAGAAAGTACAGGGCTTTCCAGCAGATGCATTAAGTAAGATAAAAACCTTACGGGTCACAGGAGAAAAAGTCGGGATCATTAAAAATGCATCTTCCCAATAATCAATGCACAAAAATTTTAAACCTTTCTTTAGAGTCAAGGAATGCTTCAACCCAGTGACCCGGGTTATCAATAATTTCTTTTAAGCAAACAGATTCCCCAGCATTAACTGAGCACACACTAAAATGGATAAAATGCTAGCAAGCACACCAATTCCGAAATCCAGAGTCAAGTTGCCTATTGACTGAAAGCTTCTCTCTTAGCATCTGTCATCACCCTTGTCATCTCCCAGGACTGCCAGAAAGATAGGCCACCCCAGTCAGGCACACACCATCTACTACCCCAGTCTTGTCTACATACAACTTTATTTCCTCCTTTTTGATTCTCCTTTGCTGAGGTTAGCTTTTCCGCCATCTCTCAGTCAACACTCCTCCTGACTGACATTGTTTAAATGTTATCTCAACAAAATCCAAGTCATCATTTCACGTCCTTTTGCCTTATTTCATTTTGCTATTTCAGATATTCTGGTAGCTCAGACAGTGGCTCATGCTTGAAAATTTTCATCACAGTGGTATGTGACATGTTTGATTTGTAACCTCAATCTAAGAAAACATAACTATTTATGCCTTGCTTTATTTCAGAAAAAAAAAAATAGTTAAGGCTGCTTACACAAATATATATAAGGGAACCAGACACAGGAGAACTTAAAGCAGGAAAGTTAGGAGGAAAGTAGGAGGCAGTAGAGAATGTAAAGCCCATCTTGTCTGCTTGTCAGTCCCACATACACGCTAGATCAGAGTCTAAGTTTTCCGAGCTTCCTGGCATGCAGTGGAAAGAGGCTGAAACATCCTGTCCCAGTGGTCAGCTCCAGTTCACCATCTGTTTCTGTAAAGAACGTTTTAATGGAGCACAGCCATCCACGCACATGCCATTTACATCTGCCTGCGTGCTGCAGTGGCAGAGCTGAATCACTGCATCAGAGACCCGCAGGGCTGAACATATTTCTATTTACTCCCTGGCCCTTTACGAAGAGAACTCCCTGATGCCTGCGTTGCATCTCTGCCTATGTGATACAAGCCACACCGTTTCCTGGAGTCAGGGCACTCTTTGTATGGTTCTGAAATGTAAGAGAATGTTCTACTATAAAGAGCTCACTATGTAATCTCATTAAAAGCAGAAAACAAAAACCCCTTAGTGTCATTTTTTTTTTTTTTTTAAGGTAAAGTGCAGGCAGGAATAATGGCAAGCAGACAGGCAAGAAAGAAGGGAGGTAGGAGAACATTTTATTACTTATTTTTATTTAGTTGTTCATTATGGTTGTTCTGCTGGGCCCTAGGATGTGAACCAGGGTCCTTGGGATGAACGTGGACTATACTCCTTAGGGGCAGCAGACCTAACTGCTACAACACCAGTGCACACCAATCATTCTTTACAGTAAATAAAACAACAGGTTTCCTGGACCCCTGGCATGGTGTCACAAGTCAGAAAAACAATTGCACGTGAGGTTAGAATCAGGCAGCTTGTGGGAACATCTCTCCTGCTCTGGCTTAATTCAAGGAGAGTCTACAGATGGCAGGGGCCAGTTACATGGACAGCATGGGCAGACATGGCTAATGGATCAGAGTGTTCTCTCCTGCCAAGCCCCCAAGGGTCCCCAGAAGTCTTTTCTGAGTTCCTGAGCAGCCTCAGTCAATCATCAGCAGTTGGCATACAAGAGAAATCCATCTATCACCTTTGCTCTAAGGCAATTTTCCACTAACATTCTCTCCACCCACCTGATAAGCATGGGGTGGTGAGGCTGAGGTGCTCTCTGCTATGTTCCTGAAGCTTAGCTATTCTATTTATGTCAAAGTGCAGAGCCATTCTCTTTCCTGGTCCTCCACTGGACCAACATCCTCCTGAGAACCAGAGCCTCACAGGGACAGCGGCTTGAAGAAAAGACCCACCATGTCCACATGTGAGAAGGCAGCCAGGAGGTCCCTCAGGCAAGAGCTGAAAGCCACTCAGACCAGAGAACGGACAGGCATTTTCTCTGGAAACATGCAAGCCCAATATCCATGTTGTCTGTCCAAAGGAAAAACCTCCAAAAAACCATCACTAAGTGTTAAATATGTATATTCCTAGAGGACCTCTGAAGAAACAAGGGCTCCAAGATAAATGCAAATAAACTAGAAATGGTGATTTCTAAGAAACTACCATTCAGGTCCTCGTTGGAGGAAGATGACAAAGTTACCGACCAGGGATTTGGCAGATGCATGAAAAGCCTTCTTCCATGCCCAGTTCCTTCTCTGTGACTATAAACTGTGTTACACATTGATTATATTTCTATTCCTCTATAACAGAGAAACAAAACTTTCAAGTTATCAGAAGCTTAAAAAGTCTTTAATGTGCACATTTAAAAGGCTCAGAAGTATTCTTATTTTACCCCATTGGACATTGCGATTTAATCTCTTACTCCTCCCATGTTGTCAGAGCAAGAAAAAGACAAGACGTATTATAAATTATCTTACACTCCTTCTAGAAGATCTTTCAGAAGGTGATTTAAAAGTACAAGATTAGAAAGTGAAACATGCATGCCTAAAGCCTTCTTTCTCCTTTTGGGCTTGTGGCTATGTTCTTGAAAACACCAACTACAGCAGACCCAGTCATTCTTGACAGGGTAGTTAATAAGGCCAACAGACAGACTATAAATATGGAAACAAATTCTTTAATGAAGGGAATTTTCCTTCACCCTAAAAAAAGAGCAACTACTAACAAGTATTGTCATTTACTCTTCCAGTACCAATGCTTAGGGTTCAAGTTCAGATTACTCACGGCTACATCTGAGCACATAAGAATGTGGAAAATTTGGACTCTGCCTAGAGACAAAGTGGGGGAACAACAATAACAAAAAAAAAACCCAACATGCTTCTTAAAGAGCCCAACAAAATGCTGGGTCAAACCAAACAGTAGTAGGTACTTGGTATGCTCTTCTAGAATCAAGAACAGGATGTCCAACTATGTACTGGACTGCACTGGAAGTACACAAAATGTCAACAAAGAAAATTTTGGAGGAAAGCAAAAGCCCTTCCCTAGCAGCTCTGGGCAGATCCCCACTTCTCCAAGTAACCCTCCATGTCCTTCCATGTTCCCTGAATCCAAGCAGGATCAGGAGAAGTACTAGATGACAGTATCTGAGAACAGTTGAGGCCGCTCATGTTCATGCTTTCAAAACACAGCCGCCTGAATCACCAGCATGCACGGTGCCCTCCCCAGACCTGCCCAGGCAGCAACGCTTTTGTCAGTTTCTCTAAGACGAAGGGTGAGTGCCCCTACTTACGTAATGCATACAAGGTGAGAATTATTCCAGCCAGGCAAAATCCTTCAAAGAACCTGAGTGTGCTGAACATCGTCACATTCACCGACAACGCCACGGTCAGTCCAAAGATCAGGATAAAGATGATAGAAAATAGTAATACAGGCCGCCGGCCGACCCTGCACACAGAGAAGGGAGATGTTAAAATCACCATTAAACAAAATGGAGTTGACAGATGCTGAATCCCAGTCCCCTAACAGGTGCTTAAGAGATGTTGAATGAACACTGGACGCAAAGTCCCATCTAGACCCACAATGGGAGATGGTGGGGTAAGGAGGCACTCGGGGTATCAGGGCCCACCCGCCTGGTTTTGTGGGTAAGGTTGCAGAGATCAAATAGCTACTGCATAAAGACAATTGACACAGCAACTCAGTTCCTGTTGGTGAATCCACTTCTGAGTACACAGGGGAATGAGTCAAGGTAAGAGTAACAAAATCAATAACAACTCCCCAAACATAAACCTTGACACACCCAGCATAAAATGTCTTCAAACATTGATGACCTTTGGAATTGACTCCAAAGTCAGCACAGGCCCTCAGTGAAACCACTTCGTTTCTTTTGTCTGTTAACTAAGTCAGGTACTAAGCTCCCTCTGGGCAAACCCCAAAAGAGGGCAGGGCCAGCTACCACTTTGCTTCAACTACACAATAGAGGTAACTTTAAAGGGCTCTCAGACTGAACCAAGATTGTTTGACCTTTAAATAAGGGGTGTGACCTGAAAGTGAAGTCCACCGGGCAGCCAGCCCCTGTGTTTCTGGAAGGTTGCCCGTGCTGGCTTGGCCAAGCACAGAGCTAGCGGTGTGAGACTGCTGGGCACCAGGGGACGATGTGCTCAGGTGTGTCTGGTTGGGCAGCAGGGTGGTCCCCGGAGTCAGAGCACTCCCTCTGCGAACACTGCGCCTTTATATTTTTCTGTTTTTAAGGAAAGTTGCAGCCAGGAATGAAGACAAACAGGCTGGCAGGCAGGCAGGGAGAGTGAGGAGGAAGAAGCATTTATTTTATTCACTTGTTCACCTTGTGTTTCCACCTCCACACACACCCGCCTTGTGAACCTGGGTAGTGACCCAGGGGCCTTGGGATGCATGTGAGCTGTACAGGCCAGAGGCCACAGACTTAACTCTTGAGCCACCACAATGCACCCCATCCATCTTTTCCTTCATTAATTCATTCAGAGAAAAAACTCTGTGCAACACAAGTTAACATCACCAGCTTGAACTAAAAATAGAGCTCACAGGGAAACAGGAGCAGAAGACCATTTGCCAAGGAGAGAAAGAGGGTGGAGTCCACACTTAGTACCCTATATGCTCCTAAAGGGTAGCTGAATGGCTTGAATTCATCTTAACATTTTGAGGACAGAACATCTACATTCCCAGAAAAGGCCAATAGAAAGCAAATTTGTGGTTGCCTAGGGTTGAGGGCTGAGACTGAGGAGACTGTAAATGGCCCAAACTTTCCTCGTAGGTGATGAAGCATTTCAGAGTATGGTGATAACTCTAAATATACTCACTGAATTGTGCACTTAAAATGGGTGCATTTTTATGGCAGGTAAATTCTCTCCCAATAAAGCAATAGTCAGTAAGGCACAGTCTTGCCCTGTGAAAAAGATGAGTGCCATTTTAAGAAAGTTCCGGGAAGGGAACGATAGGACACAATTTCATTCAGAATTCCTTAGGCTCCCTCTCTATTAGTCACCTTGGTTTTTAGCACAATGCCTGCCTGAGTTCATCATCTTGTCAGATATTTTGGCCATTACTTCCCGTTACTTCCCCTGACCGGTCCTGGGGTCACTTAGCCTTTATCAGGAAAGATTTATAATTTTGTCCAAACCCAATTCATTTACAGAAATAAACTTAAAAGATGACTTCTCAGAGCAGAATCCCCTTGGAGATGACTGCTAAGTAAATAAATAAAACATCTCCATCTTTATTTCCCTTCACTTCCCTGTAAGATCAGGAAAGCTATCCTACTCTCAGCATTACTAAGACAGGAGAGATGACTGGTACTAGCACAAGACCCAAAGCAGAGAATTACAGATTTTAGTTCTTCTGCTTCCTTCCTGCGTGTCTGCAACCCTGATGTCCACCAGACTGGTTTGCCCTGTATTTTAAAAAAAGATCCTTGATTTTTTAAAAAAATTTGTAGGCGCAATTCTAAATTTCTCCTTCCCAAATGGTTGCTAAAATCAGTGAATAAAAATTATTATGAGGAATTATGGTGCTGTGGTCTACAAAATCAGAGAGCCCCAGTATTGCTTTTTAAGACAGGAAGGGAAAGGAGAAAGAAGCATTTTTAAGGGAGGAAAAGGAAGAGGAAACACTTTTATTTCTTTATTTTGTTCCCCTGGGCCCTGGGTCTCAAACCCAAATCCTTGGGCTTTATGCTTCAGCCAACGGCTGAGCACCTGAGCCACCGGGGCCGCCCCGTGCAGCCCAGTTTTGAATCCAGGCTCACCCCTTAAGAATATGATCTTGAGAAATACCAACCTTGCTCAAATAAACCCATGCTTTTGTAGGGAGGTCCAGCCCCTGCTGACCTGATGGGGCTGTCAGGTGTTGCTGTACGGATGTGATCTGGCCAGCATTCCACTGATGTTGGTTATGAATCTTGCTGTTGAGGGTGAACTGGCCCCCTCAGAGCAGAATCTCCCTGGAGAGGATTGAGGAAATCCACTCCTAAATCTGTGTTGCAGAGGGCTTAGCAGTGAGGGCCTGTGGTGAGTAGAATAAAGGCTCCAGGAGGCTGTCTAAGTCCCTAGCTCAGAACCTCGTGGCAAAAGGGACTCTGCAGATACCACTCAGGTGATGAACCTGAGAAAGATGATTGACCAGGTGGTCCAGTGGAATCATGAGAACTTCTGGCTGCGGGACACCAGAGGGTGGCCTGACAGGACTAGGTATCATGGCTGGATATAAAGCCTGAAAGAGGAGCCAGGAGCCAAAGAATGTGGACATCCTCTAGAAGCTGGAAAAGGTCAGGAACAGGGCTCTCTTCTAGAGCCTCAGGGTCCCTCGACCAGGATGGTGCCCTGACTTAGCCTCGTGGGAACCATTGCTGAGTGAGCAGTCATTAGTTACAGCAGCCACGGAGAAACAATACCAGACCTCAGCAGGGTAGGGCGTCCCTCTCCAGTGGAGTAATTTAAGAAGATGTTAATAAAGGGATTATTTGCAAAAGGGTGGGCAAGCTGTGAGAGAAACCTAGGGGCTATTAGCAGAGGGCTTGGGGAGAAGGATGGTCACAGAATTTAGGAAGAGCAGTGCCTGGTAGGAGGCAGCCAGCCCTTGGCAGCCCCTTAGAAACTCCTAGTAGGGAGGCTGGGGGGCGGGCAGGGCGATGAAAATGCCCCACCTCATCACCTTCCCCAGCTCAGTCTCCAGCTGGTGCTCCCTCCCCACAGGCCAGGCTCAGCCAGGGGCCAAACAGCAAGACTTCTCCTTGCAGCCCTTGAAGCCTGGCCTCCAGGTTGGCGGTGGGGGAGGTGGGGGGCTCCTGGGGTGAGACCAGATGGTCCAGCCACAGAGCCAACAGTGGGGGAAGAAACTCTGGAGTCCAGGCTTGGCCATTCTTACACATCTAAACTAATGTGCTATCACAACAAACAATGTGTGTCCCCAAATAAAATCTGTGCAGACAAGTCACTTTTGAAAGAAAACAGCATACGTCTTACGTTTGATTATATGCTGACTTAGAAGGCTTAACCTGTGACTCCATCACTTCCCTATGCAGCTCTGAGACACATGCCGACTCTGCAGTTCCCTCTAAAAGTGTTTATTTCCTTTAAACCAGGCTCAAAATGTTGAAAAAACTACCAGGGCAGCCTGCCCTACCCCCATCCCCCACCCACATGCCCCGTGACCACCCACCAGGGACCTTGGAAAGAAGTGGTCTTGCAATATCAGGTTTGGTTACTTGAAAAGGAAAATGCCATCCTCCTATCGTTTGCCCCCAAGTCAGAGGTGTGATAGGGAGGCCAAACAGCACATATCTAGGAGAAGTAGGGAAAAGGCCTCTAAACAAAGCCTCTAAACATTATAGATGCTCTGGTAATAGAAGTTCAGATTTACTTCCTCTATTAAATCAATGACTAAGGAAACTGCATGATTTTTAGTCAAGCCTGTGATTTTAAGAAAGAAGTGACATGGATGATGTTGTCTCTTATTTCAGTCCAGATTTCTGAGACACAAAAGTGCTAGTAGATAAAGTATTAGGATTAGGGTATCTTTTAGATCAGCAGAGCAGCATAGCTCACTTGGAAAACATTTCAATGACATTATTTGGTTAATAAAAGAAAACTATGCTTTCCCCAACAAACCCACAAAAACCTCTGGGGCTAGAGCCTAAGTTCCCAGAGGTCACATAGCTTCTCCCTTACTGTCCCCATAGGGGGGCGGCGGGGGAGTGCTAGGAGCCCTAACAAATGAAGATGAAGCAAATTCTGGAACTAGGAAATCACAAGCCTCGGGTCAGGGGAGGGACCCCCAAACAGTCACTTTGGGAATGGTGTTTCCAGAACTTAGAAGTGGTCTCAAGAGCCCTCTGGGCTCCACTGCTCTGCACCCCAACCCCATCCCCAGGCTCTCGGGCTGGAGGAGTCTCAGGCAACTTTCTGGGCTGACCGGGTAGAAAGGCCATCACAGAGAAGTCACCCATGAGGGGTCTACTCCCTCACTCTTGGCCCTGACTTTGCCACTGGGTCCATGACGTCCTGATGACAGTAAAGGTTCCTTTAAGAGAAAAGAAAGACAAAGGAGGGACAGCACCTCCCTCCAACACTCAGCAGTCCTGTTACTTGGAAGCCTGTCCACAATGCTGGGTGACAGTCTCCCCGCTCAGATGTGTGGCTGCTGCTGCCGCCCTTATAACCACAGAGGCCTTAAATAAAAGTGTTGACACACTTGGGAAGAGGTCTGACTCTGGTACTTTCAAATTCTGGCTCTCCAATGGAAAAGTGGAGTGAACTTGGGGACTTGTACTTCTGTGCCTCCGTTTTCCATTATAAAATGGAAATAATGACAGGACACGCTAACGGGGGTGCAGAGGGGTTGGGATGTGTCAGTGAATGGCAAGATCTAGCACAGTGCCCGGTGACAGTACTGTCAGAAAGTGCTAGCTGCTGATACAGTTGCTACTTTATTTCTATGACTTTCTCCCATCTCATCTCACCACCTTCATCCCTTCAGCCAAACCACACATCTGGCTCCAGGCACTTAGACCTCCTCGCCCATCAGGGGAAATACATTCATGCTCCCATCTCTCCCAGTCTTGCTCTGCCTACAGCGCCACCTCTCACCCAAATGCTGCCCACTTTTCACAAGTCCCATAAAGGCATCGCTTGGCCAAGCCAACCACCAGCACTGTCCCTCGCGACAAGATGTGTGGCATTTTGGGGTGATAACCAGCACTGCCTCATCCATCGGCTCATGTTGATGGAGTCTAGCTTCTCCTCTCCCTGGTTGCTGAGGCACCCCGAGTCTCCCCATGGGGCCCTGACCTGGGTCTTCAGGTCCCTCTGAAGTGAACAACGCATGGCTGTAGGAGATGGGGCTGCAGGCTGCTGCATTTTGCTAGATTTTGCAGCTGGAGACCTGTAGTGAATTGCAATTCCCACTTGAAAAGGGTCTGGAAGGTGCACTGGCCAATTCTGTTATGGATTCTGCAGGGCACAGCTTTGGTTTTCTGCTGCGGCACCAACATCAGGGCAGAGAAGAGACTCAGGAAGCACAGGCTACCACTACCTGCTCCTCTTGAGCCAGCAAGGGTTTGCTGTGGCTTCCAAAGGTTCCTGGGGCAGGCACTTGGGTACTTACCAGTCGGCAATGCATCCAGTAATTAGGTAGCCAAAGATTAATCCAACCAGTAAGGAGAACTTAGCGATATGGACTTTCCAGGCATTATCGCACACAAGATCCCACTAGAGAGGGGCAAATAAAAAATAAATCAGAGAGAAACATACACAGATACTCATCATAGTCAATCACACAGGCCATACAACAACTGCATAAAGAGCATGTCAATTTGCAGCACTGTTAAAAGTTCATTCATGTTTTCAAAAATCCCAACAAGAAGAAATATAAATTGCCCACAAAAGACAGTGAAATGGTTCCGTTCCAGACACAGGGCGAAAGTCCACTCAAGGAGTGTCACGTGGAACCTGGAGTGTGTGTGTGTGTGTGTGTGTGTGTGTGTGTGTGTGTGTGTGTGTGTGTGTGGCAGGGGCAGAGGGGGGGGTCCCTGCTATCCCAGATGCTGTCGGGAATGTAACCTGAAGGGCCAGCTGAGCCCAGGTGAACCTAGCCCCAGGCCCCTCCCCCCAGGGACTGGCCCCGCCAATTTTCTACACAAGATTGTCATAAGGACAGGAGGAAAAGTAACTTCTGTGTTTCCATCCACCTCAAACTTCCTAAATTTCCTAAGTAGTCTTCCAAATAGAGTTAAGAGTAAATGGTGAAATGTCAACTTCAACATTCTTTTTTCGCCCTTGTAAATGCCCCCAGTATTTTCCTTTTTCCATCTCTAAGGCTAACTGCTCCATTTGGAGAGAAAGCCAACCAGTGAGGGAATACACCATTGAAACTGTTTATGTTTTTATTATTCAATACCAAATAAATAAAAATAACCCTCCAACTCTTCCTTCTTCCTTTTGCAAAGCAAGAAGGAACCACATGAGGCTGCTGGCAGGGATGGGTATCCCCCGTGGAGTGGCAATGGGGATGCAGCTCTCAAACCCACAAACCGGGTGGCAGCAAACACTCAGGTCTCTGCTGCAGATTCTAAGACTGGTCCTCCCACCACCATCAGACGCCAATCTTTGGGTGGACGTGGCTAAAGCCTCCAGCTCTGGGCTGACTCCAGGTCAGTGGGACAGACGTGGGCGTAGGGAAAGGAGCTGTGTGGAGTCATCAGCAGTTCAGGCCACAGATATGGACCTGGTGGGGATGACGTGGGGCATGTGGAAAGCACGGGGCTGCCACCTGTTCTGGCTCTCCCTGCCTTCGCTCCCCTGCCCCCTTGTCCATCCATCTTGAGAAGCAGAGTTAATGTAGGGGGTCCTTAGGGGCTGGAGGCTCATGTCCTGCTTGTCTCCAAACTTCTGTCAAGTCTGTGAGGGACGCTTGAGTCCTTAGAGTGGGTCTTGGCTTCTATGGCCACTGCCCCCGCTGATGCACAGGGAGACACCTGCTGAGACTGGGCAGAAAGTTCTTGTCACAGTGGCCCCTCAGCCCCTGGAGACATACAATGGCTCCCTGATTCCTGGAGGGACATGAACTTTCCAGAGTCCTGGGGAAAGGACTTACTCCTCTACCATGTCTGCTTTCAGAGAGGTATACAAAATTGGCTCAGGCAAGAAGGAAGTAGGAGCATACAGCACAAAACCCTGTCCACAAGGAGGGTTTGGGAGGTGTCTTCAAAGTTCAGTCAAGTGATTGTACAGAATGTATCATTAAGAATCAGATACAAGTGCGCCTGGGTGGAGTAGTGGTTAGGTCTGCCGCCTCTGGCTGAGTATAGTCCAGCTATATCCCAGGTACCTGGGCTTGTGTCTGCAGGTTCAGGAGGAACAACCACCATGAATAACTAAATAAAAGTAAATTAACAATGTATCTTCCTTCTTTCTCTTTCTGTCTGCCTACTGGCTTTCATTTCTGCCTGTACCTTTAAAAAAAAAAAAATGTAGATACGGGGTCCTTTAAAGGGTGAGCACCCTCCCATGTCAGGCCCAGGACATGAGGACCCCAGAGGTCTTCAAATGTGCTCCAGGGAGCAGAAGCAGGAGCAGCATGTGGAGGAGTAAAATGCAGATTCTTCAGCTCCTCCGCAGACGTGCTGGATTGGAAACTCTGGAGCCTGCAGTTTAACAAATGCTCCAGGTGAGTCGGAAACCACTCAAGTCTGAGAACCACTGCCCTGCCCTTTGCTGCCCTTTCGATACTCTGTAGTCCTGGGCTGGCATTTCATCTGTCACACCCCAAGAAGAGAAGGGCGCAGGAACATGCTCAGCAGTACTGGCTATTGTTTGCACTGCAAATGCAGGATGGGAAAACCAGATGATGGGGTAAAAGAGCTTTTGGATGCAAGTCTGGAAAACCAATGCTCATGCTTGTATTATTTCTAGGAGAAAGCAAATTTGTAATAACAGCTTTCAAGGTACAACCTGTCTCTAACTTCAGGGATGCAGGTACTGCCTGCTGGTGTGAGTCACAGCATCAGAAAAAGTAGGAGATGTCTATTCTGGGCCCCCAGCTCGGCTTATACATCCTGAAGCTGTTTCTGAAATGCTTTCTACTCTCTCAGCCCACAAAGTAATGGATTCCAAGAGGACGGGCCGCACCTATGCACACACCTGGCTAATGGGGGACCAAGAGGGGCTCTCCACACCTGTAGTCATTAATATCCCAGTCGCACCTGCCCGTGCCTCGTGGCGGGAGAAGAGCACAGACCCTGGCACATGTACAAGGTTGCTGCCGGCCAGCTGTGGGTGCTGTGGTTGATCATCCCTTGCTCTTGTCTCCTCCAAGACGTCTCATTGGTGAGTGTATTTGCCAAAGGTGCACATGGGGCTTCTTGTTAGATGGCCAGGAGACGAGTGATGTTGAACAAAGCATTCAGGGGAGGAGGGGAAACTGCCAATACCGGTGTGAGCTCAGCTACCTGAACCCCGATGCTAGCTATCTTTCGGCATCATGACCCAATTTACTTGCTATCTCATGAGATGTTCTGGTGCTGGATGCTCTACCAATTATCAACACTGGAGTGAGTGGAGATTAAAGCAGGTGACAGACAGTCCACTCCCCACGGTCAGTGAGGCCAGGACACTTGGTTAGAAGTGTTTGCGGGCACCGCTGTCAGCCTGGGCGCAGAGGCACGCAGGGAACCCAGGACATGGAGGCCCCTGGTGCCCCAACCCCCTGGGTGAGGCAGAGGAAGAGACAGCATTTCTGAGTCAACAAGCAAAGGGACTCCAGGCCAGCAGGATCCCCAAGATAAGGTTCCCCCTCCCTGGAGCTTTGCCTGTAACAACAATCCAGGAAGCCTGGAGGTCCCCCTTGAAGAATATTCCCCCAAGTGGGTGGGGCAGGGCAGGGAATCTGCTGAGTAGGCAACCCCTTGGCCTTCCACTTCTGGTATCAACAAAAATGTCTTGGGAAAAGAAAATAGGTCTAGATACAGGATTAGGTCCAGAAGAATTGCAGAAGTGTGAGGGAGCTCTGAGATCACTTTGCTCTTGAAGTTTGCTTGCACCACTGGCAATAAGAAGCGGCAATGGGTCATTTCACTAAGTGAAAGTTGGGGACTTTACTGAAAAGGTGCAAAACCAGGAACTCAGGTAATGGGTTTTGTCTCTGACATTACCCTTGTCACTCTTCTCTTCTCATACTCTACCCCCAATGTCAAATCAATCACCAACTGCAGAGGAGTCTCCTTTTCCAACACCTCCGGCACCCAGGCCCCACATTCCTCTCCCATATGCAGAGACAACCTACTCACGGTGTCAGGGCAGGTCTGTCTGGTGTGCGTTCCTACAGCGTGGGCTGCCAGGTCAAAACACCCCCCTTCTTCAGGACGCCCTCACATCTAAGGTTTCTAATGTGCTTTTGGTTCTGCCAGTCAACAGCGCACTCAAAAATATCCCTCAGTGTAGACCTTGTTCAAATCTCCGGATGACTGAAGTTTGGAAGAGTGTCAAGTGTGGACTAAATGGACATCCATTTTGCTAGTCAGATCTGGCAGGGGTTGGTCTGGAGGTGGCTAAGGCTCAATGCTGGAGTCAGGGGCTGGACTGATAGCTTCCTGGGCAGACCCATGCTAGGGAGGCACCCTTGAACTCCTCTGGGTCCAGCCCATGGCTGTCTGCACTTCAGTGACAGCTGATTCCCTGGACTCAGTCTCTGTCTCCTGAGATAGCGCGAGTATGTGCTATTACCTGCGAGTTGAGCCCAGTACCCTGACAATGTCACCGCCAAGAAGTTTACAGGGGGAGGAGAACATGACAGAGGCCCCGTTACCATCCTCCTTTCTTAGACTAAGGTTTCTCTGCATGGCCCCAGCCTCCTTCAGATCCATTTCCTACAGAACTATGGAAACAGTCCTCTAATTAGCTATGTTAACACTACATCAGCAGGTTGAACAAGATCATAAAAGTCTTAGAGACCTGGTCCCATTTCATAATCCTCAGCTTCCTTTCTTTGCCATAATTCCAAGACCAGGGACATTCTATTGCTAGGGTGACGTCACGTGATGTCACTGAACTGAAACTAAATGGTGAGACAAAGAACCCTAAAAGCATTTCCAATTTTAGTTGCATGTGTTCTCTGTTTAAAAAAAATGCAGAGGAAACACAAAATTCGATACTCTTTTTCTGTCTAGTTTAAGGATAAATTTAAATAAAATTTTTATAATTTTTAAACAAAACATCTAATTGCTTGACCTGCTAGAGCAGAGAAACAGTCGTGAAGAAAACGAATGAAATTTCTAAAGATGAAAATAAATGGGAGATAAAACAATCTTACTTTCAGCAATAGTGAATCCTGGGATAAAGAAAAATGTAAAACAATAATGCAAAAAAAAATGATGGTTTATCCAATTTTAAAGCTGAGATGGGATCATTAAAGATAAACATTAAGGGCAGGTAAACTACCTAAGGAGAAGACTAACAGCTTTTGTAACAGTTTGATTGTTATCACTTAACTATTACTCATTTTCATCATTATTGAAAACTTCCATACAACAAAAATACCAGAAACAAAATTAGAAAACTATAGTACAGTATAGTATCGGGGATAAGAAAATATTTCCCCATCCCTGACGACATGCCACTTTGGCATGAGGATTATTTTGAGCTGTGACAAAAGAATCAACAGATGAAAGAAGCTTTCTCAGAACTTCCCTTATCTGACTCAGAACAGAAACTTGTGAGAAATGAGGAGTGCTGTAAATCCCTTCTCCTGGGAAGTTTTATGGCCACAAAGAAGATAGAAAGTCAACCCCAAGACAGGTCTGCAAACAAACCTTACAGAAATGACCCTTATCTTTCATTCCTTTCCTCCTCCAGATAATTATCTTCCCAAGTTTGCTGTCCCACAAAGCTTAACCTCCTTTCCTTTGTCTTATCACTCTTCTACAAATGTATTTTTCTTTGTTAAAATGCTATGTAAGCCCAAGTTCTAACCTCTCCTTTGAGTTACTCGGCACTGAATTTCTCCTGTGAAAACAGCTGCCCATGTAAATAAACTGTTTTTTTCCCTGTTAATCTGTCTTTTGTCCATCTAATTTCCAGGGTCCCAGCCACAGAACCTAGGAGGATAGGGAAAAGAGATTTCTTCATTCCCTCTAATATCGAAAAGGTTATTATCCCTAATATTTAATAAGCATTGATATAACAATATGGACACAGACCCCCAACCAGAAACAGGTAAGGTATCCAATCAACAAAATCTGAAAAAATGTCTAAAAATTCTTGGGAAATGTTCAGTTTGACTAATAAAAATCAAAATACATTTTATCAAGATTTTGAACCTTATTTATACCTATATTAACTTGCTGCTCTCCATTTGATATCTTAGCAAACATATTTTTTAAAAAGACAGAGCAGAGACATTCAAATTTGCTCATTTTGAGTGGTTTGAGTTTTGGTGACTCTTCCCACTGCAGATTATGTAGCTGGTAGGCTACTGGATATTAATGTTGCTATCATCTTGAGAACACTTGCCTCTTCTAGATTCATGAAATACAAATAGATTTATAATGAAAATTAATAATGAACAGAGGTGACAAGAGCTTAATATCTGGAATACACAAAGAACTCATAAAACTCAATAACAGAAAAACAGGCAATCCAATCAAAAAATGGGAAGAGGAATTAGAGACATTTTTCCCAAGAGGATACACAGATGGCCAACAGGCACACGAAAAGATGGTCTTACTTCCTGGTTATCAGAGAAATGTAAATTAAAACAACAGTGAGATGTCACCTTATACCTGAGAGACTGCTATTATCCGAAAGTCTGGAAACATCAAATGTTAGCAAGAATGTAGAGAAAAGAGAACACTTTTATACTGTTGGTGGGAGTGTAAATTGGTGCCATGGAAAACAGTGTGGAGACTCTCAAAAAGGTCAAGATGGAAATCCCATATGATCCCACCATCCCATTGTGGATATTTATCCAAAAGATACAACACTCATTCGCAGAGATGTATGCGCCCCCATGTTTATTGTAGTTCCTATTCACAATAGCTAAAACTAGAAACTACCTAAGTGCCCAATGTCAGACGAATGGATAGAGAAGATGTGGTACCTACATACATTGGAACACTACACAGCCCTTAGAAGAGATGAAACCCAGTCATTTAAATCAACGTGGATGGATCTAGAGGGGATTACGAGAAGTGAAACAAGTCAAAAGAAGGAAGAAAGAAAGCAGATGACCTCCTCAGAGGTGGAATGTGAAGAGACAAAACAAAGGAACAGATTAAATAAAACCAGCTCTTGGAGATTTGCAATAGAACTGAGGTCACCAACAGGGAATGGGTGGGTGGGGGATGGGGGGAGTAGTACAGCGGGTGAGAGTTAAGTGGTGGCAGAGCCCACTGGACAGTGGTGAAGAACACTCGGTGATTTGGTGGAAGGCATGATGTGCTGACATATATCTGAGGAATGGGGAACCTATACACGAGTTTATTTTAATGTGTAGAGTAAGTTACTATAAAAAAAGAAGAGGTATGGTGCGCCCTGGTAGAGCAGTGGTTTGTCAACTGCCTTTGGTGAAGAACGCAGTCCACACACATCCCAAGGACTCGGATTCGTATCCAGGATCGGGGAGAACAATCAAGATACACAAGTAAATAAAAAAAAGTGCTTCTTCTTCCTCTTCTTCCTGCCTGCCTACTCACTTTCATTCCTACCTGTACCCTTACTTTGAAAAAATGAACAAAGATCAGAAAGAGCAACAAAAACAGTAGTTAGCAGATGGGATTGTTTGTTATAGTAGCCTCTTGATTCCCGGTGTGTTTCCCGGTGTGTTTTACTGCTGTAAAGTGGTTATTATGTTGCTATAAAGTGGTTATTATGTTTTGTAGCAATTCAAAACCAAAGTTGCTAGTTAGCTTCCTTTTGCTATTGTGCCGGTTAATATTCACAGACTTACATTCATTCATTGGTAGTTTTCAGAGAATATCAAATATGAGCATTCTGGTAGGAAAGGCAAAGCAGCTCATTCCACCTGTGGCTCGAGGGCTTTCATCATCGCTGGACCCACCCAGGTTTCAAACTTTGACTGCTGGCCTTCTGGTATTTAATAACCCTCTCTATATACAGTGACTTCTTTTTCCTTGTTATTTTTGTTTCATAAATAATCATGTTTCAAAATGGATACAAAAGCAACAGGAAGAAAACTGAATCACTAAACAGAAGTAATTACTTGAAGATATGTTGGTAGATAACTTTCCCTTGTCTTGATACATACTTTAAAAAAATTTTTTTTTATCAAAAATGAAGTTGTCCTTTATGTACTAATGGCAACCAACTTATTTCATAATGTTGTTTTAAATATGTCTTTAAACAATGATATAAAACATCTATTTTCAAAAGAGAATGTTTTTGGAATTTCCCAAACATCCAGGGGGAAAAAGAGGTGTGAATCTGTGCACTGAGTATAAAAGAGGTGCTATGTTTCTGGAAGGCAACTCAGCAATATGCACCCCTTCCTTTAAATGGTTCATCCTTTATCCCAACCAGTCCCAGTCCTGGAAATGGTTCCCCGGGAAGTGCAAACCTTAAATTTATATAATGCATACCTTAAACTTATATAAAGTTACCATGAAATGTTCCTTCAAAAATTTCATTTAAAAAAAACAACAAACTACTAGTTGAGAAAAATGTTCATGATATAATGGAAAAAGACCCAGAATGAAAAAAAAAAAAAGTCAATAGAAAAGATGTCTATGTATGCAGGAGAAATTAGAAGATAGTCCAAAATATTTAAATGAATAGAGTTGAACTGAGATTGAGTTTTATTTATTTTTTTCAGCCCCAGGTCTTGGACCCTAGGTGGGCGGGGTGTGAGGGTGTGTGTCTATTTTTAATTTTATACTTTTCTTGACTTCTCCAAACTTTTTACCCTTACCCTATAAATCTTTATGATGAGAGGAAAAATTTAGGTAAATGTAACACAAACTCCCACAGCA
>RJWH01001879.1:0-216521 GCA_004363575.1 Solenodon paradoxus | reverse complement strand
AGGAAGAAACAAATCTCCTCCTCCCTTTATTCTAAAGAGCATGACTTGTTCTCAGGAGCGAGAACACCTTTTCTTTTTCCTTTTTGCTCATCAGTAAACATGAACGCTTTGAATGGTCCCTGATTCCTTTTGGGCTTTGAATGGTCCCTGAAATTCCTTTTGGAGACCGAGCTCAGGAACCTAACCCGCTGGGTGGCAAAGAAGCATGGAGGTGAGAGAAGGAAACTGTCCAGGACTGAGGAGGTGGCCAGCCCCTCCTGGGACCCCGGCCTTCGGTGGCTGAAACCAAGGCCAGGCTGAGTGACTCGGTGAACCTGAGACAGCGCTTCTGGAACAGGGTCGCATCTGCATCCCGTTTCAGAAGCAATGGTGGTTAGGGTAAGATAAAAGCATTAAAAATAACAACCACAAGATGTTTTCAGGAGTCCACATTTTAGCACCCATGTAAAAACGCCAGGCTGGAGGGAGCAGGTCTGGAAAGCGGCTAAGAGCAAACCCAACGGTGATGCCTGAAGTTTATTCGTGCTGTTCTGCTTGCTGACTACAGCAAAGGGCACTGTTTAGGGAAGTAAGGAAAGTTCCCCGCAAAGCTGCATCTTCGGCAGTGGAGATCCCCGTCTGAGCTGGTTTTACCCGTCAGTGCAGGAGCCTTCCCTTCCAGGCCTGGGAGAGGAGGGCTCACTTCTGCTCAGCACTGTGAGGGGTAAAGGGGCCTCCATTTCACAGCTTAAACAAAACAAATGTCGGACTGACTTGTAGGAATTTAGAGAAATGTAAGGTCAGCATTCTTTTGCAACCATTTTCCCCCTTAAAGAGACATTTCAGCAGCCTCTCATGAACCGCTGTTTTATGTTTAATGGATTTACCACGCTCTGCATTTCTCAACTGTTAACAAGAGAAAAGGTGTGTATGTACACACACACACACACACACACACACACACACACACGGACATGGAGAGACAGCTTAAAGAAAAGGGAATACAATTACTCAAAGTCTCAGGGAGATGTTTGTTAGGCTGGCCCAGGGACAAAAGCAGCAGCGGCCATGCCCGGGAAAAGCCAAGCCCGGGAAAAGCCAAGCCCGGGAAAAAGGTGGATGACGTCAGAATAAGGGATGCAACCCCCACACCTGGATTCACAGGGCCAATCCCAATCGCCATATGGGAAGCCTGCGAAATTCCTCTGCTTAAAGAGCCAGTACCCCTTTGTTCTGGGCGCGACTTCCCAGCCCGCGACTTCCCGGCCCTCTGCGGACTTGGGAGTTTCGCCCGGGTGTGCAAACCCAATAAAGCCCTGGCTATTCGACATTTTTTGTCTGATTGAGCTTGTCTCCTCGTGGAGCCCAGAAAAACCTTACAATGTTGAATCTCCCTTATAATAAGAGAAAGGCAAATTATAACAATACACACACACACACACACACACACGCACACACGAATCCACCCTGGAAGATTAGATTAGTCACAAACACCCCACGAAAGTTAGACTGACAGCACATTGGATATACCAAGGCAGCCAAGACTAGCCTGCATTTTCCAGTAATTTTTAACCTAGCAGCATATGGATTTTCTTTTTCCTAAAAGACGCCCCAAATTAAAGATACACTGCATGTTTGGAAAACCCCAAATTACTCCTCTTTTTGCTGCTAAGCTCATCCTCCAGCTTTAGGAGGCTCACTGTCAACAGTAGCCAACACAACTGCCAATTAGAGTTGGCACCCTTGCAAGCTTCCTTAAATGACATCATGAACACCCTTGCCAGGTACTCCGGGGATTTTTTTTTTTTTTTGAGTTCTGTTTCTGTTTTCCCTTAATTGCTGTTCAAATTGCTCCTCAATTTCTTTTTTTCCAACTTAGTGCCAAAAAAACTGAACATAGTACATGGAGAATAGTGGTTGCATCAAAAATCTCCTACCGGCCTTTAAGTGTTAGCAGAGACACACCCATCAGCAGACCCACATCCCGGCCATTCACAAAGCCTCAGGCCCCAAAGCAGGTTAAATTTCCTAAACTTTGCATCATTCTGTTTTTTGACTAAAGCAGTCATCTTAGATTCGTGCTACCCTTTGCACCATGATCCCCGGCTTGTTCCTTCCTCCTCTCCAAGGGCAAGTCTCCTCCTGCTGCCTCTGCTGTGGTGTGGGTCTCCGGGACAACAGCTAGACCACTCTCTGGTGACTGACCTTGGGGGCGGTTTCCCTGGTCTTCCTGACCATGACCTTTTTTCTTTTTGAATTAAAGGACTATCAATATAAAACCTCTTTCAAAGAGAATTTCAAAGGAAAATAGAAAGAGTAGCATGTCAAAGGGCCCTCCGTCATTGCTGCTGGTTTAACACACACAAGACTTGCCTTTCCCTTTATTTATTTACTTTTTTTAAAGGAACTATGCCATCTTTCCTAGCAGAGGTTATTGAGTCTTCTTATTCTTATTCGTTTGGTATAATGCTCTCCATGGTGTCTGCGGAAGTTGAAGATATTCCACAAGGCAGCAGAGATTATAAATAAGCAATGCCTTTCCATCAACCAAAACCTTGGAGAGTCTTTGAGAATCTGCAATGCATATTTTACTAAAGGCCCTCACCAACTCCCTCTAAGAAGGGGAAATTAAGAGTAAGACCGATAAATTAAAGAGGCCTATTACAAAACCAGAGAGAAAGAAAAAAACAAAACCGCCCAGCCCTAAGCACTAAAAAGGAGTAACTATTAACGCCCCATGTGAAATCCACACACACAGGCTTCTAGCTCACTAATTTATATTAAGTAACTCGAACTCTTGATTTGAGAAATTCAAAAGTTGTTTAATGTATTCATGGATAACATAATGCATAACACAGTGCATGAGCATATCTGGACTATAACATTAACGTTGAACATAGCCTCACTGATTCTGGAAAGGAGCCATGTATGGAGACCTTTTGATGGTCAGATCAGGGAATCCTTAGAATGAGGAGAATTTGATGACCCAGGAGATCAATCGCGAAAGAACTCAGAGGCATTAGAAAAATTACCTTTCACTTGCTGAGAGCAATACCGCAATCCCTTCCCACTGGCTGACAGCTTATGACCCAGACTTAACAGGGCCTGTTGAATTCTTTTATGACTGACTCATCCTTCACACACCTTCCCACCCCATCTGCCAAACCCGCCATGTTCCAGGTGCAGTCCAGCCACGCTAAAGTGCTCACTGGCACCCAGAGCCTCAGTGCCCTGGGCCTGCACTGCTCTTCCATGTCTACCCCACAATATCCACACATGTCCCACACTCTGTAGCTCGATACCTATTCAAAAGATAAAACTCATTTCAACCAAAATTACTTAACACAATCACTTGTGGGCCCAAGAATGGCAGACTTTCTGCACTGCTTGTATTTTTTTCTTTCAAATGACCTTTGTAATCACACAATGAAGTGAAGAGGGAAAGGCAGAGAGCATTACAAGGATATAAATGCAGTTCACTGCTTTTAATAAGTTGAATAAACTCAGTGGAGGGGGTCTCCACTGGCTCACATGTGTTTTCTCTGTCCTTGGATTACATATAAACACCCAGATTATTACCAGTCTAGGACAGCTGCCTGGGGTCAGCAAACCGCAGGCCAAATGCAGCCCTGTCACCTGTTTTGTAAATAAAGTTTTGCTGCAACATAACTACACATTCATTTACATAATGTCTCGCCTGCCTCTGCATAGCTGAGTAGTTGCAACAAAGACCATAAGACCTTCAACATCGAAAATAGTATTATTTGACCCTTCATAGGAAAAGGTTGCCAAATCCAGCACTAGACTGTGAGTTTCTCGAAGAAGAGACTAATTTCCACATCCCTAGTCCCTCAGCTGATGTCTGGAGCAGAAGGTGCAAGACAGATACCCTTCTGTAACTGTCACCCCGAAAACTCAAAATGCTCTGTGTTTGCTGGTATTTGCTGTCCATGCATCTTCTTAATCCCCTTTTCGCTGTGAGTACTTCCTCAAATATAATTTAATTTCAATAATTAATACACAATTATTATATAAAATTTATATAGGCAATGTATTTTTCAAATGTTTCTGCCAAACTTTTCACTATTCATAATTTTCCCCTAGGGAAAGATCATTCTAAGTGTATTATAAAAGCCAATAGAAAATTGGATCTATGAGAATTTTTTAAAAAATAATAATTCTCTCTTAAGGCAACAAATCTATGATATAATTAAGCACTAGTCTAAGAAGGAAGCAAACATTTCCTAAGCTGGTCTCATCACTCTGCTGTCCGTTCTCAGCTCTCTCTGTGTGTATCACAACAGTCCTATAAATAGGCATGCTTCCCAAGGTGTCCATTTTACAGATAAGGAAACTGAGGCTGAGCAAGGTGAAATAAATGGCCCAAGGTCAAGTAATACTTAAGTGGCAGATTATAAATCTGTCTGATTAAAACTCTTATTCTTTCTCCCCATAAAGCCAAAGAAACAGTCCTATTTCGTGGAAATAAAAATGATGACCTGGTTTCTATTAACTTGTTGTAGATTATAGTGTTTGATTGCTAGGTATTCAATATATTTCACGTACATGGAAGCAAAGTGTCCTTGTGGGAATAGGTGGGGCTTCGGTGTTATTTCACTGCTATGGTGACGAAACAAAAATAACTCAAAGTGGCTGTGACTTGCAGGTGTTTAGTAAATGGCCGCTCTTAAAACAATATTGCAGGATCTTATTTTTCATAGAATCATAGTACTGGGAAAAGATAATGATTTTTAGATTAAAGCTGGAGAAAGTCAAGGTCAGCCTCATAATTTAATAAAAAAGAACCCTGAAATCCAGAGAAGTAAAGTGACTCACTCAAAATTAAAAAGTGTATGGCTGAGGTGCCATGTGAGAGCCACATACCGCCCAAGGCCTGAGGTTCAGGACCTACGGCCAAGGTGGAAAACCAACATAAACTAAATCAATAAAGATGTTGTTTTCTTCCCTCCCACCTTTCTTCCTTAAACTCTTCTCCTCCTCCCTGCCTTCCTTCCGCTTTTTAAAAAAAATAATAATAAGTGCGTGACTGAGCCAGACATGACAGCTGGGTTTTCTGGGCAGAAAACTCCTTTTTCAACAGGTCAACCTATTGTCCAAACTACAGAGCTCTCACCCCCAGCAAAGCTCCCCAGGTCACTACAGCTGAGCCCAGTGGTCCCATCAGTCCTGCTTCTGCTCTAGTCCCAAAGCCTTCTAACACGTCAGCCAAAACAAAACAAAACAAAACAACTAGCTCCATATTTCCACTGAGACCAGATCGTGGGCTCCCAGTCAAGTCATCATCACTTTTACATGAATCAGAGTGTCCACCTGTTCAACCAGCTTTTTGCCTATTTCAACACTGGACTCGCCATCTTGAAAGGACATGGATGGTATTGGGAGGAATGGCCTCTACGGACAGGGATGCTTTCATGACTCATCTGACTCAGACAGATGGGAAGTCGGCATAACTGTGACTCTGAAAAGATCACCTTTACCATGAAAACAGCCAAAAGCAACCTGGTAAAAGACACAAACTCTCAGGCTGCCTCCAGCCAACTCTGTGTCCCAACATCCCAGAACACAGCACACGAGCGGTCACAGTGGACAATTCTCTGCATGTTTATCCATTTACCTCTTGTCTTCTTCGAACTCGGGATGGGCTATACTTTGCCATCATCTGTGAGAAAGGCATCTTTTGATAAACAAGAGCGTGGAGGAAGCGTGGCCTTTACAGCACCACAGAGATGGGGCTGGCAGTCCCCAGCGAGGTTTTAGGGGCAGCTGCGCAGCAGGGTGAGGGCAGAGACCTAAGCCCACGGGCCTGGGTTTCCACTGTAGCTTGCCCCTTGCTTGTCATGTGAAGCTGGGTAAGTTATTTCACTGGTTTGACCTCCGCTGCAGTATCTATATCAAAGTCACAGACCTTATGACATAGGTGTGCTATGAGTCAAGAACATACAGGTGCCTCGTGCGGTAACTAGCACCAGGTGATGATTACACATTCATTCTGTCAGCTCAGCAGCTCCTTGGGGGCTTGCATCTGTTGCTAACATTTGGATATGATAGTACAAAACTACTTCCCAAAGAGGGTTTTGATTTTAAGAGTCCAGGGTGTGTGTGCCCTGGTGGCCTAGCGGTATAGGGACACCTGGGAGAGGTCCCACATACATCCCAGGGTCTGACCCGGGGCCGGGAAGCACAGTCAATGTGAACAAACCACAACACAGTGGTGTGTGTCCTCCTCCTCTCCCGCCTGCCTGCCTACTTGCTTTCATTCTTGCCTGTACTTTTCCTTTAAAAAAAGAATCTTCTGCTTCTCTCATCCTTCTCTTTAAAAAAAAAAAGAAGAAATGTAAGAGTCTGCGTGATTCCTTTAGCTTTGCCCCTGACCGAACCAAACAGAGTCTCCACCACCGCAGCCAGCACCAGCCTAGAAACTGGAGCGGTGTGGCTGTGTTCGCAGCTGGCGGCCCACGGGAGAGGGGCGTAGTGCTAGTGGGTTTTCTTCTTGCTGTTCAAGCTCTTCTGTCCCAGGATGTGATGTCCTTCACTGTGACCTTGATGGCCACCCCTGGGCAAAGCAGCACAGCGCAGTCTCCCAGCCTTCCCACAATCATCCATTAAAGGCACTCTTTCTCGGACCAGAAGGAAATAAAGCGGGCTGGTTCTCAACAGCCAACAGCACTATTGTGCCCAAAAGGGTGTTTATATGTTTGTTCCTTGAACTAACTATTAATCTCCTAAAAACACAGTGCCGGGCTGGCAATGTGACAGCAAAGTGTGAGTGTGCAGTTTGTCTCCAGAGCTGCCCAGCGCTGGGCTAGGAGGGAGAGTGTGCAGATGCAGCCCCGGGCACAGGACGGGGCCCACTCCTTTCGCGGGGCCTCTGACATCCTGGGGGCCAGTTAACTGACAGGTGGGTCTCCAAGAAAGAAAAAGACTCCTGAGGGCCAAACCAGAATCATCTCCCTGAAGGGCACATGTTCCCTCCCTTGAGTCAGGGCTGAGGACTCGGGTGCCTGGGAGAAGGAAGGGATGCAGGATGTACCAGGTAACGTGATGCTCAGTGAGATGAGACAGAAAGCGGGGAGACCCTAAGACAAAGGAACAGCAACACTGCCAAGCCGTGGTCCTCGGGGATCCCTCTCCTCACGCTCCAGAATGGCAGGTTTTAACGCTGCAACTGGCCCGGGAGGATTTACTCTGGAGAGCTCTAAAATGGCAACTGGGTTTGGAAGGAGGGGCTGTAGAAACCGGTTGGGGGAAGGTCCTCCCGTAAGCATGATGAGTTTGCCGTGCTTCCCAGGACTCTGGGAAAGCCATCGTCTTGCTGCTAACGTAGCAACCGTTCTCAGCGTTCTGGCCTGGCTGCCCCGGCTTGGTCAGACACCAGGCTTGCACCCCAGCCCCAGGGCCCGCACGGAAAAGGGACAATGTACAGACACCCCCCCAAAGACCATTCAGCAGAGGGTATGTACAGACATGGTGCGGGATGCCCAAGGTTACTTGTGAGGCACCCCTCACGCCCTCTTCTCTCTCTAAGGCAGATCGGAGGCTGGACAACGTTCCCATGTGGCCACGTCTTTAAGACACATTCAGGCCCAGGTCAGCTCTGGTGGATGTTCCTCTCAAAAAGGGAATCAGCCGGCAAATAACCTGCAGAAACATGTCAACAAAGGGACACTGCTGTGTCATCTGCAGGAATCCCAGAGCCTCATCACTACAGGGGACTCTGCATGCATTCCCCAAACTTATTTGGCTTAGCATTCACACACGCACACTTCAAGGGCATGTTTTGGATGGAGAATATGAGAGGTGCTGACATGGATATTTTGACCAGATAGACACGATCACAGCACAAATGATAAGACATGATGATAATGGGACTTTAAGGCACCATACTCTACGGGGGGAGTGGGGGGCATGTATTCAGATGCATCAAAAGTTATTCCACGGAAGTGGAAGAAATTCTTTTACTCCCTTTGATCACAGAAAATAAAAATGGTGACTATTTCCCTCCATCTTCACAAGACATTAGCAAGGCTGATTGGGAACAGATGAACAAACATTACTTACTCTTAGGAAAGGATGCAAAAGGTCAACTACAACAAAAGGCAATCAGCTCGGTACAGTTCAGTCTCCTGCAAAGAACCCGACTGCCTGTATGTCCCCACCACCCCTCTTGTAGAAGGGACAATGACTCTGTCCGCCCAAGTGTACTGGTGCCTAACGGACACTACAGGAAATTATTTACAGGATCTCATTCTTTAAAAGATGGTCTCTATATCCAAAAGAAGTGAGAGAAGAGACACAAACAGATATTTACGCACCCACGTTCACAGCAGCATTATTCACAGAGTCGAAAAGCAGAAGCAACCAGGGGCCCATCAAGGGATGGCTGGACACACACAGTGCTATATATGCAGACAAGGTAGGATTCAGCCTTAAAATTTTAGGAAGACAATTCTGGCCAAAACATGGATGATCCTTGATGACAATATGCTCAATGGAGTAAGCCAGGACGAATGGACAAATACGGTGTGATTCCTCCCATCTGAGATCCCCAGAGCAGTCACAGATACACAGGACAGGAGTGCTTCACTGGGCTGGAGGAGGGGAAAGGAGTGTGTAATGCAGGCAGCTTGAGAAGATGTGACGCCTGAGACGTGATGGTGGCGATGGCTGCACAGCAGTGTGAACGAACTTCATGCCACTGAAGTGCGCACTTAAAAATGGTTAAAATAGTTACTTTTATGTTACATGTATTTTACAATAGAAAAAAGAAGGAAAAAAGTCTCTTCAAAACTTGTCTTGAACTGCTCAATCGTAGTCAGTTCTACAGATGACAAACCTGATGTGGCATCCACTGTGAAGAAAAGCCTACATTGTCCCCAGGAAGGGGACAACCACTTCTTCACTGTTTCTTCTCAGGATATGGAGTCCAGTCTCAAGGGAATCTCTGTCCTGACCTCTCTGTACTGCATCTTCTTGGAGAACCTACTGATTGCACTGAGATGTCCTCTCCCGTCCAACTTGCCCAGGAGTGGAAGGTGGCAGGATCACCGTCCACCGAGGAGGGAGACTGATCGTCCCTTCCTACCTAATGGTCATCTGCGCCATCGGTCTTTTCTTCTACTTCACACCACGCCAAGGCAGGCTACCCCAAGCTGGTAGGTTCTGTGCAAACAAATTCTCCTCTGTGCTCTACCCACAGGCAGCACCTGGCAGGGGCTCGGCAGGCTCATGTGCACATAACAGAGGGAGGCACAATTCTGTATTGCACCACTAGTTACTGGTCACGGAGCACCACGCCCCAGGGAAATAACGGGCAGAAAGTGCCGTCTTTGCTCTCAAGAGTTCTGAGTCCCAGGGTGGGAAATGGGCCACGAGCAGGAAATGACAATCTGAGAAACAAAGGATGTGGTGCAGATGGTGCTATGTGGGCACCCTGGAGGGGCGGTGGGCTGTGTGCTCATTTCTCTTCTGATCCTTCCAGATCCTGGGAGGCACAGGGGTGGGGGCAAGAGGAGGGCTGCAGGAGGTGAGAAGTGAGGAACAGGAAGGAGCCCCACACTGGGCCAGACATGAGTTAGTGATGAGGGTGGAGACAGCTCCCGCAGGAGGCCTCCGGGATTAGAGAGGTGAGACCTTACCCGAAAAAAGTCTTGAGAAGGAATTCAATGTTAACTGTGAGCAAGCCTTCGGTTCAGCTTCAGCGTGGTGCTGTGCTGTTAGAAAAGCCCTGATGGCGGAGGGTAGCCTTCAGAGGGAGGACCCACACCCGGACCTGGCTTTTCAGGGAAAGAAGAGGAAGGAAGAGGGGTGAGAGTCGGAGGCCCGGCTTTTCAGTGTACGCTGCGGGGAAGGCTGCAGGCGCATCCGCCACTGCGGGGTTAGATGGCTGAGTGGAAGTCACCTCCGCCTGGGCATGAACCACTCGAGTCCTGGCTGAGACTGCCGCCTGCCTGTTTTTAAAGTAGGATAGAAATTAAGACATTCTGAGAAAGAGCACCGTAGGGGAAGGTCCCCTAAATGAGATGTTGAAAGGCCTGGATGAGAGCTGGACCTGAAGGAAGAGGTTCTGAAGGCAGAGTTGCTCCACGTGCCACGCAGGGAAGGCTGGCCCGGCTCTACGGACTCCTTCCTGCTGACGTCTAAAGGAGGGGTTGGATATCGGGTCGCACTGGACTGAGATATCCTCGTTGTGGGACTCAGGTGGGAGGTGAGGTGCATGTCTCAGCGTTTGACAGTCAACAGCATGCACAAGCTCATTTCCTTTCACCCGCACGAGGTGCTGTGCCGGGTAACCACCATCTTGCAAAAGAGGGGACTAGGCCCCAACTTTCACGTGGAGCCCATGCCAGGCCCCCAGATCCGCTCCTGGGCCCCGTGTTCGGGCCCTGCACTTGGGAAGGCGCCAGCTGTGGAACTGGGGAAAAGCCTACAATTAGAGTCTTTTTCTAAAATATCTTTTTCCAAATCATGTGGCTGCTTGAAAAAAACCTAACGGGTCCAAGCACTTTGCTGCTCCTGCACTGCCATGCACACATCAATACCCGTGTGTCGGGGCGACTCCACCAAAGTCGCCTCCTGGCTGTCTTCGTTGGCTGGGTTGTGACAAGTGCATCGCAGCACTGGGGCCTCTGGTCCAAGCTGTTACCTCAATAGATGCGCCTCTGAGGTGGTTTACCCCGTGTTAAAGAATGGAGTTCTCTCCAGACACGGCACGCAGGACCCACACACTTCCAGGCAAAATGCTGAGGATTCCCAGACAGAAATGTGAAAACCGCCACATTTTCTATGTTTTGAGAATGGTAGGAAATGATCGCCCACATTTCATGGCCCGCCCTAAGGTTTTGAACAGGAGAGAAGAAACTGGGAGACTGGCTGGCTTGCTCACTCCCTCATCCCTGTGGGGAAACACTCGTTCCTGAACCCGCTTAAGAGAGCAAACAGGGGCTGCAGGAAGCAATTCCCTGGCCATCCTCTCTGCATTCAGCTGGGGGCTGGCGACAGCAGCGGCACTAAGGGATTGGCTGGGGTTCTGCTCTGAAGTCCTGAGCTGTCTGCCCTCCAAAGCCCAGCCAGGTCAAGAACAGAAGGATGAACTTCAGCAATGAGGACCCAGACACACACGTGGAGGTGGACCAGACAGGCAAGAAGGCGGCTGCTCAAAACCAGGCTCACGTGCCTTGGGACTGGGTGTAGAACCCAGCACCTGGGAACTCAGTCGTGGGTCACAGGACAGGGGCTGGGGAGCAACACCATTCCCAGGTGTGACTCTGCCCGCCTGCCCACACGGATGCCGGGTCCAAATCCAGGCCACCTCACTCCCTTTCCAGGGAGTCAATCTGGGAGTGACCCACAGGGGTGGGGCCACCACTTGCTGGGCCAGGGAATCAGTCGCCAGATCCCTGCCCTTAGGGCTGTGGCCTCCCCGTCGTGCACCTGTCACACCCACTGCCCCCCAAAAAAAGAAAAAGAGGAGACTTCCCACGATTATAAATAAGGCTTGTCACTTGCTGCTATGATTCTACCAATCCATTTTGAAATGTGAGAGCTGGACGTGTGGGGCATAGAAAGGCCTTCAGAGCCTACTGCTCACTCAGCATCTACCTGATCACCAGAGACACACGCATGCAGTCAACAAGACACAGCACATAAAGGGACAACTAGACGCTTACGCAGTGGCACATTCCACTCGTGTGACAGCCTGGCCTGGCAAAACCCACCTTGGAGATGGAACTAGGGTGTGGCTACTTATAGGTGGGGTGACTTTGGATGGGCACAGAGAACTGGCTGGGGGAGGCGAAGGTTCTTGATCTTGACGTAGCTGCTGAGGAGGCATATGTCTACGTGGGTCAAAAATTCACTAAGTTATACACATGAAATCTGTCCATTTTAGGAAGCAGATACCAGCTGATCTCATTCACATGTGGAGTATAAAGAAACAAAGCTAGCAAAGAGACAAGACAAAACGGAACTGACCTTTGGACTCTGACAACAGAACTGAGATTATCAGAGGGGAAGGGGTGGGGGTGGGAGCAAGGTGCCATGGGGTCTAATGGCCAGTAGTGGAGACGATTAGAAATGTGCTGGTGGGTGTGGTGTGTTATCATTTATTAAAAGAGTGAACCTGCACACCTAAGCCTTATATTGCACTGGAAATTAACGTTACTTCAATTAAAAAAAAAAAAAAAATCATTCCCCTCCCCCAAATGCCTATTTTACTCTATGTTCGTTAGACTTCCATTTTTTAAAATCTGGGAACTTGTTTGAAATAGGTCCTCGAAGACGAGGGGTATGTCGTCTGTGTTTAAATGGGTACCTGAAATTGAATGGGGGCTTCAGGTTCTCTGTTGCTCTGTTGGCAGGCAGCACAGGGGAAAGGGAGGTAAGGGGTCTGGACCACTCGCTGAAAGAATAACCCACATACTCCACTCAGGGGTGGAGCCATTTGGTTTTAGAACTAAGAACAGCGTGAACCACACAACTGCTACTTCCAGATTCTGAACCAGCTGTGGTTATGGGTTGAGTATCAGTTCAAAACCAGAGCTCATTGTAACTATATCAAAAGTGAGCGAATTTCTTCCCTCTCGGTCTACACTCTTCCGTCAGCCTGGAATCCACATCAGAACCACGCCGGTGGGCCGCACACAGTGCTGAGGTACCCCAGGCCCGTGCCAGCACTCGGGGGGCTCAACTAGACAAGTTTCACAGGTACGACACTCAGCCGGCCTCCTGCCCCCTCCTCTCGCTGACCCTCTCCCCGCCCCTCCACCAGCTGGATTCCAATTCTCCGGTGAACAGTGTTCTTATAGAAAAGGAGGATCTGGAGCCAGACACATAGAGGAAGGTGTGGAGACCCAGGGGGGAGGCACGTGAAGAGGGAGGAAGGAGCAATGTGCTCACAAGCCCAAGAGCCCCCAGGCTGAGGGCAAGCAGATCAGCTGTGGGCTCAAGCAGATCCTCCTGGAGGAAACCGACCCTATGCACAAGCTGACTTCACCCCTCTTTGGTGCTGCGTGCCTGCGCTCCCACCTCTCTTCATCATCTGACACACTTGCGGGTTGGTCTGCTGTGTGCGATCATCGCTTAGCTGGGCCCGACAGGACAGCTCTGACCACGAGGCACTTTCGGAGCACTCCTCCCATGGAGCCCCCATCCCCCATAGGTGTCATCCATGCCAGTTTGCCTTCTGAACACGTGGCAGCAGCTGTGATGAGGGGAGCATGGATGTGGGGCTGGGTGACACACACAGAATGCTGGTGTCATGGTTACGTGACCTTGGCCTGGCTTCCCTTGGCCTGGTATCTCACTTGCGCCTCTCTGGGTTGCACAAGGGAGTGCGTGGCCTGCAGACAGCAGCCAGTACACACTGGGATGTGCAGGCCCGGCAGGCTGCCACGACCTCATGAAAATCCTCATCGTCAACACTGCAGCGGACGTGTGGGAGCCTCTACTGCGTGTCAGGCTGAGCCCTTGCCCAAAGGCTCCAGTCCTCCTGCACTGGGCAGGCAGCCCCACGCACATGGAGACTTGGGGACAGTGCCCCAGCGCACACCTGGCGTCCCTGAGGAGTGGCACTGGTCCAGGGACAATTTGCCTCCTGGAGTGGGCAGGTAAAAGAAGGACCCCCTCCATGGTCCCTCCGTGATAGAGGCAGCAAACAGCTCGTTATCATGGAGGTCGTTGCCATCAGAGGGGATTCAGCCTCTGCTGTGGCAAAACTGTGTCCCCTCAAAACCCATCTATTGAATTCCTAATTCCCAGAGTCTCAGAAAGTAATTGTATTTGAATAAAGGGTTTTTAAAGAGGCGATTATGTGAAAATTAGGTCATGAGTGTGGGTCCCAACTCAGTATGACTGGAGTCCTTATAAAAACAGGCAAGACCAAAGACACTAACAAACAGATGACCCTGGAGGATGCAGCGAGGTGGCCTGTGTGAACTTACGAGAGAGGCTTTACGAGAAACCAACTCTGCTGACACCAGCCTCTGGGTGTGTGAAAGAATGAACTTCCTGGTGTGCCCTGGTGGAACAGGGGTGAGGTAACCACCTCTGAAGTACACAGGCCACAGACCCCTGGGTTCAAGTTCTGGGTCCCTGGGGAAACAATCAGTGTGAACAAATAAATGAAAATAAAATGATGCTTCCTCCTCTCTCTTCCTGTCTGCCTGCCTAAAGCCTGTTCCTTTCCTTTTAAAAAAGAAAAAGAAAAAAAAACTTGTTATTCAAGCCTCCATCTGCAGATTTTGTCACAGCAGCCCAGCAAACTAAGACAGTATTAGAACAGACCAGTGCTGAGAAAGGCTAGGAGAGACAAAGAACTGTGAAGTGGACCCTGCCCTAAGTCTGGACTTCCAGAAACATCTAACATATTTCTGCATTTTTAAAACCCAGTGTGATTTGGGGTTTTCTGCTCTTTGCAGCAGGTAGCACCCTAAAAGATCCCCAAGATTTCGGACCTTACCCAATACTGTGAATTCTCTCCTCCAAACTGAAACAAATACTCCCTCTCACTCCTTTCCATCACAGGACTTATGTTCTAGTTCTTTCCAATTCGTACTCGACCCTTGCCCACTTCCGTTCTTTGCTTATTGCTTCCTTCTGACCATCTCTGCCTACACAGCCCACCCCATTCTTCACTGCACAGCCACAGACTTCTTGCCTGCAATTAGCTCCCAACACAGGGCTCTGCACATAGTAGCTGCTCAATAAACATATGGGTATTCCCCATGCTCTGGGCATTTCTTGGCTGGTAGTTTTGCTGCATACATATTTTTTAATTTTATTATTTTATTATAATAATTATTCTACATATTAAAAATAACTTCCTATGTATAAGTTCCCCATTCCTTCTATATACGTCAACACACCCTGCCCTCCACCAAATTGCCAAGTGTTCTTTGCCACTGTCCAGTGGGCTCTGCCACCATTTGCCCCCACCCACCCATTCCCTTTTGGTAACCTCAGTTCTGTTGCAAATGTTCAAGGGTTGGTTTTGTTTCATCTGTTCCTTTGTTTTGTCTATTCACATTTCACCTATGATTGAAGTCATCTGGTATCTATCTTTCTTCTTTTGTCTTATTTCACTTAGTATAATCCCCTCTAGTTCCATCCATGTTGATTCAAATGACAGGATTTCATCACTTCTAAGGGCTGTGTACTATTCCATCGTATAAATGTACCACATCTTCTTTATCCATTCATCTGATGTTGGGCACTTAGGTATGTTTCCAGTTCTCAGCTATTATGAATAGGGCTGTAGTGAACATGGGGGCACATACATCTCTGCAGATGGGTGCTCTTGTATCTTTTGGGTGGATGCCCAGAAGTAGAATGATGGGATCATATGGGACTTCCATCTTCATTTTTTTGAGGCGTCTCCAAACTGTTCTCCATAGGGGCTGCACCAATTTGCATTCCTACCAACAGTGCAAGAGTTCCCTTTTTTCCACATCCTCACCAGCATTTGTTGTCTCCAGACTTTTGGATAATAGCCAGTCTTTCAGGTGTAAGGTATATCATTGTTATTTTGATTTGCATTTCACTGATAGCCAGTGAGTAGGAACATCAAACAGATCACTAAAGTAATATTCTATTATCAACTCCCTAGCTGAGAAAAGGTCTTGTGGAGATTTAAAATCTATTTTCCACAGGACAAACTATGACTCTTTTAAGTACCTAGTAACTATGCCTATTCCTGGTCATTTCAGTTTTAAAAAAAAAAAAATAGCTATTAGAAATGAGATTAATCATCAAATTTGTAGTTTTTTCTTTCCTCACCACCCCTCTCTTGAGTCACTTATCTAAGACTCTATTAACAAAATACAACACAACAACAACCAGAGTTTTAATGGGGAAAAACAAGATGGCAGATGAGAAATTAATTAGAGAAAATACCACGTATACTTCAGCCACAATTCAGTTAAATTCAAATGGGTATCAGCAGACACATCGAACCAAACCAACAAACACCCTCAGAGCCTGGATGATTACCCACTTTTCAAAAGTTGTGCCTTATGGGATTTCCCAGGAAAAGACAAAAAAAAAAAAAAAAAAAAAAAAAGCTGTTAAAATGAAATAAAAATGCTACTTTGGAAGAGAGAAGATTTGTTGACTCACCAGGTGATACAGCTCCAGAAAGCCCCCAAGCCCTGGCTAGTCCCCTAGGAACAGACATCATCCTGCGTCTACTTCCTTGGGCGAAGCACCTGGTAGAACACAGCATCTTTATTCACCAGGCGGAGTTTACCTGTGACAGCCAGCCCGGACCCTCTGCCGAGTCTCACCATCTAGAGCCCACATAGCTCTTTGTCAAGGACACCAAGACTGCCAACCGCGATCTCTCTCAAAGGAATCCAAGCACATGTGCTGTGAGCATCCAACAAAGAGAAGACCGCGCTGGGGAGGAGGTTTCAATGCGCGGCAGCAGGCCTCACGGAGGTGCCCTTTGCTAAGGTGGGCACTTATGTCAGAGGAGCCGGCCCTAAACACTGGTTCACTGTGCGGTGGGGCAGGGCGGTGAGTGGGGGCAGCCAACCCCCACCTGTTATTCAGCAATGGAAACGGTGCTTCTGTGTGGATCCTGCCTCTAGCGCTCAGTGCCCCTGTCACCTGGGGGGAGTCCATTCTTGCTGCTGAAAATATTATCCAATGAGAATTAATTATGGAAAAGGCTGGTGTGAATTGGAAACATTCTGAAAAGCAATACCTTTTACTTCTAAACAAATGCTTCCTTTTCAAGTAATTGGCCATTATTCCAGGCAAAGGGTATAAGGAACTACTTTCACGATGACCCTGGTGATGGGCATCGTCCATGAGTACAGAACGGAACGCGTGTCTAACACTGTTTACACCACGCATCCTGTCAGCCAGCTCTTTCTTCGTGGAGGGGAGACCCCAAGCTGCGCTGCCCAGCAAAGGCTCCCCGTGGGTTACAGAGCGCCAAGGTGTCACCTGCTATCCCTGGACATCTGTTGGGTGGTGGCAGGAAACACAATGAAATACAATGAACTTTCACATCAGCCTAGATACGCTGCGTCCAAGACGGGACCACTCTCTGCTGGGGCTGTCCTATGCCTGCAGGGTGCTCAGCAGCCTGTCTGGTCTCTCCACCAGGTGCCAGCATCTCCTCTATTGTGGTGACAACCAAAATTCATCCCTCCTTTTGGTGACAACCCAAAATGTCACAGCACTGCCAAGCATGCCCGGGGGAAACCACACTGTGAGGAACTTTTTCGACAACTTATCCTAGTGCCCGTGGTGGGACCACCACCATCCCGGTCCCTGACTCACACCTGACCAGGCGGAGTTTTTGCTAGAAGAAAAGGTCCTGTGACTTAAAGTTCTGACAAACAACAGTGTTCAGAGAAAATCGACTCCACAGTCCAGGATGAATTCAGTGATTAGTTGCTATTTCAGATAAATCACTCACGTGGTCTTTGATGATTCGCTGAAATCTGACTTCAGCCAGCCTCTGGCTCTGTCTTCGTTCTACTCCTATCACCCGAGAATCAGATCACCTTCCCCAGGCAGGGGCCCACCCCATCAGTCCCCACCTCTTTGCCTTCTCTGGTCAATATAT
Organism: Solenodon paradoxus; assembly: GCA_004363575.1. NCBI lineage: Eukaryota > Metazoa > Chordata > Mammalia > Eulipotyphla > Solenodontidae > Solenodon > Solenodon paradoxus. Next base: position 198,949 of record RJWH01001879.1, on the reverse strand, counting down.
GCTCACTGAGCACACAGTAGGTCTACACCATACCCAGAGGCATAGGCTCTGGGCCAGGGAAGCAGGGGTGGGGAGCAGAAGTGGGGTCTGGGCTGAAGGAAGCCCCTATGCAAAGAAAGGCTGAGGACTATTTGAGAAGCGACCAGGGGCTGAGTACAGGTCCCCAACTGGCGCGACAGGACAACTTCAGACACAGGGCACCAGAGACTCTGAAAACTCAGCAATGTGGCTCAACTTTATGATATGGCCCCAGAGGAGGTGACCAAGAGAGTTGAAAGGGCCTCTTGGCTACACTTTAGGAAACACTGAGATGTGGGTAGCACCAGGAGCCAGTGAGAGGCACCCCTCCTCCCGCCGCCAGCAGACAGGCGGACACACAGGTCTAGGGCCTCCCAGAAACAGCCTGCTGTGGACAACACCCAGAGCTGGCCTGCTCAGCGGTGCTGGACTCGAGGGTTAAGGGCTGACCTGTGTCCCTACACCCTGACCTGTCCTGCGGAAGTTCTGACCCAGCACTCAGAACATGGCTACATTTGGAGGCATGGCCTTTACTGAGGTGGATTAATGTAAGATGCGGTCGCTAGGATGGGTCCATCTCCAACATGGCGGGCGTCCATGTTATAAGAGGCTATTAGGACACAAAGGGAACAAGTGAGGACACAGGAGACAGGGCATTGACAAGTGAGGGCGGAGGTCTCACAAGGAACCACCCATGGAGGTGGTTTTCAACCAGGGTCAGACTCCAGTGCACTGTGGGTCAGTGAGTGAGGTAGCAGAGGCGGAAAGTGTTGCTGGGAGGGAGGATATGCGGGACTGGGAGGGTCCTGGGGGCACCACGGCTGTGCACCCTCAGGCAGACACAAGCCAGGCTGCAGTGCTTCTCTCCTGGGGCCCTTCTACCACTTTTGTTTTCAAACATCAGATTTCCACTGGGAAATAAAAGTGAACCAGTCCCCAAGACTGACTTTTCAGCCTTGGAAGTTGGGTGCTTTCCTCCTAAGTCCTCCCTTCCCACCACGGTCAGTTTCTCTGCAGAAGACACCCTTTCTCCATTCCTTCTCCCTGTCAAATAGCAGCCTTCTGGGGACACTCAGCTGTCACAGCATCACTGCTGCCAGATGGTGGGACTCCTGGGGATGCGAGCAGACCCCTCCGCCCTTCTGTGCTCACACCCTGGGTTCCGGGGCCTCCCACCCTTCTCTCTGCTCCTCCCACATCCTGCCTGGAATCTTCCAAGTGCCAACTGTCTTGACTAGACCCTGAGCTCTTTCTCCCGGGTAAAGGTGCTGCCATCCATTCATGTCACCTCCCCAGGGCGGAGCAAAAGGCTGGCCACAGAGGGATGTGGCAAGAAGGGCTGCGGGTAGGCACTGCACTGGGGGCTGCAGAATCTCCCTGACAGTGTCAGGGAGGGATGGAGCAGTGCATGTATCTGTCTTCAAAAGCAGGGCAACACCCATGCTCCTAGCAGCACGGTACAAGAACCAAAACACAGAAGCAACCTTATGTCCATTGACAGGTGAATGAGTGCAAACATACAGAACGTCATCTAGAGGTAAAGTAAACATCATTCCAGCGTAAAGAGGAAACTTCTGGCTCACGCTCCGACATGGATGAACCTTGAAGACATGATGCTCCGTAAGTTAAGCCAAACACACAAGGGCAAACCCTATGTGATCCCAGTTCCAGGAGGCACCTAGAAGAGTCAGAGTCAGAGACAGAAGTAGGATAGAGGGTACAGGGGCCAGCGACTGAGTGTTCAGTGGGACAGAGTATCAGCTTGGGAAGATGGAACGTTCTGGAACAGGAGATGAGGGTCGCACAACAATACAACTAATATACTGAGCACCACTGAACTCTCCTAAAACATAATTAAGATGGTAGACTTTATGTTAAGTGTACTTCACTACAGTTCAAGTTCTTTTTCAAGTAGGACAAAAACTATGTGGACTGCAAATACTCATGCATATCATGCGAACGGAAGCGTTCCTGTATAGGGAACAACTAAGAACCCAATTTGTAAAGCGTCTTTTAAACACACAAAAAGCAGCTTTTAATCTGATCTGGGAGGAAACACTCTGAAGTGCAAATCACGATGCTGAGTGCATAAGCCATCCATAACGTGATACGGCACGGGGTGTGACGGCGCTTCCCTGACGGCGTCCTCTCCTCACACTCATTTTGGAAATGATGCTAGAAATAAGGGGGACTGTTAGCTAGTAGAATTGCATTATGTAAAAGACTGGTCCTCCTCCCATGGGGTAGGGGGAAAGGCTGATAAACACTCAACTAGCATTCCTATGACTTAACATTCTTCACCGCACATTCCTGTGACTCAGCTGTCTGCTTCACCGCTCAGAAAAGTGAGTGGCTGTGTCCCTTCTGGAACCATGTTTTCAAGAGTAAGGAGACTCCTTGGCTATGTAGTCAAATGCCGGGAATTCACGGAACATCTCCTTCAAAACTGGTTAGGGCCCTGGGAAAACTGGGCTGGCCAAAAGCATATTTTCACTTTTACTAGAAGAAATCTAGAAAAAGAAAGAGAACACTACAAAGTAGCAGAGAAACAGACAATGTTGTAAGATCGGGAAGAAAGGTCTGGAAAGGGTCAGGAACACCTGCTTAACTTTGCGGTACTGATACCTGGCGTTGTGAAAGATGACAGGCTGGAGGTCTCCAGAAGCAGGTGCTGCTCAAGAGGGCCTCTGCTGTCACCGTCTTGATCTTCTTAATATTTTCTGAATAAGGCATTCTGTGTTTTTATTTTTCACCAAACTCCACAAATTATGTAGCTGGTCCCAACTTGAAGAAAAGTTTGGAGAAACAGTGACTCACCCAAGGGTGGAGCAGATCTCAAAATCTGGAGCTTAGACTGGAGGCCAACTCGAACTAGTTCTGGAAAAGAAGCCCCAGGAGCTGTGCTCCTGCCAATTCCTTGCTAAGCTTAGTCAGTTACACCCTGAGACTTTGAAAAGAGAACATATACTTTATTTAAAGCATTCAATGGTTAAATCGTCAATATTCAATCCTTTTTGATGAACTCCCAGAAAGACCCAGTTCAAACCCTTTCTACCCCCATGAAGAACAACTATAACACCTGACCTGCCACCTGGTTTGAAGGAATCCCCCAGGCCTGGAGACCTGCCTTCCTCCAGCCCCAGTCCACACTGGACTTCAGACTGGCACCCAGGAACATGGAGTTGGATGCAGGGAGCTGCTCATTGCTTGACCAGGGACCAGCTAAACAAATGCATCCAACAAAGTCAGCCTAGAGAGGGAACCCAGTGAATTTCTGGAAAAAAGGAGCGAGGACAGATGTGGCTCTGAGGGACCACAGTGGCAGCTAAGCTCTTGAAAGATACACACAAACATTTTCAGGTCTCAGACCCACCCTAGGTTTCCTGGGCCATCCTTGTATCTTCCCAATACATTTCTTTTCTGTTGTGATGTAATTTAAAGTTTGTTTTCATTACTTGCAAACAAGAGAGTCAAAAGAGAAGAGAGAACCACTATGCCAAGGGATGGTTGGGAGAACCCTGGGAAAGATTCAACTTATTTGCGGGGAAAACCACTCACATCCATCAATAGCCATCCATCCTAGAAATATAGACCTTGTCAATGTCTAGGTCACCTGTCTGGACAGAGGTCTGCCAAAGCAAAGTGACAAGCACCAAGCAAACACTAAGCAAATGAAACGACAAATCCCAACTTACAGAAGATCAAAGAGGATCGAAGTCCATGTTAATGACCTCCCACAAAAACTCAGCAAAGACAACATTCATTGGGGGGGGAGGGGCAGCTCTGCAAGGGACCTGCCTAGGAAGGGAGCTCTGTGCCCCTGCTGCTGCCATCAGCGACTCCTTAAACACTCCACTGTCTCTCTAATCATTTTCACCTGGCACCACTCACTGGACTTTGGGACGTGTTTGGAGGGCTCTCCATGGAATAGCACAAATTCAGATATCTGACACAAGCCCCCCTGGAGGTGGGAATGCCCAGGAAGAGCCCCACTCTCCCCATCTCAGGCCAAGAAGCCCTTCCTTTTGATGCTCTGAGCCCTGTGGCCATGACCTGCTCTGTTTCCAGGTCAGAACTCCCAAATCAAACAAAGCCCTTAAAGGGTCTTTCAAACACCCCCATGGAGGTCCTTTCTGGCCAGATTCCTCAGACTAGCTGGGATCTGGAGTCAGGACCTGTGCAGGTATGGCTTCTCCACTTCTCCTGACTGAGCATTTCTCAGATGACTCAAGTGATTAACCCCACACCCGCCCCAGGAAGGAGGAGGAAAGGACTGAGATCACCCAGCACCTCTTGTGTGCTGGGCACCTGCAGGGAGGGTGGGGGCTCTCCCCAGGGGTTCTCATTCTGCCCTCCAGGGGAGCAAGCCTGACCCCCTTCACCCAGGTTCATGCACCTCCCAAAGATAAACTGGTCAAAGGAAGCAGAGGCATAACTTTAACCCGGGCAAACTGGAAACCTCTGTTCTTCTCATGACATCAATTTCATGAGCTCAGATATATCCAGTGAAGACCTTGTGGGTAGGAAAATCTGGTATGCGGACAGACACCGCTCTGATGAGCACACAGGGGGCCATGACACAGCCAGCCAGGAGCAGCCCACACGAAGCCACACTACAAGCAACCACATCTCAACTGGCAGGAACCACCACCACCCCTAGTGAGGACATTCGCAGGCAGGGCTGGCCTACTACCCCGTGGGGGCCTCAAGGCAGAGGCAAGATCACCCCACAGGGTCAGAGACCCGGGATGCCACCCCTAACAGGACAGAGGCTTCTGACAAATAATGACTCCCAGACTTAGTCTTCTCATCTGTAGATGGCAGACACTGAGCTAGAGGATGAAATGACATGTTCTCCATGTCCAAGAGAGCCCTTGACCTACACCAGCCCATGTCAGCACCTCAACCTGGTGGAGATTTAATTAACACCCTCTCCTCTTGAGCAAGAGGGCAAGAAAAATGCTAAAATGCTCCAAGAGGGCTGCTTGCTGTCAACAGCCAAGGGGAGAGTTCCAAGCCCACCTGCCCAACTGGCCCTGATTCCATAGCTCTTCCTGCAACCCCTGCGGCCAGTGGCCTCCCCTCATACAATGACTGGCCTCCCCACCAGAGGCTCTCCTTGCTGCTCTGTGCAGAGTTGAGTCTCCAGAGCAGGTCATGGCCGGAGCCCCACTCTCAGCACACTCTGACCCTGGCTGTTGCCCTCCGTCCCATTTCAGCCCACGGCCCCAGCTCAGCCCAGGCTTTTGCTATGAACATAGCGTGTAAGCCACAAGTGTGTGTCCCCAGCTACAACACCCCTATCCCTTACAAGTCTTGCTGCTATAGGCTTGTCTGTGGGGGTGAAACACACCACACCTGCGCTTACACACGCATATGCATGCACACATTCATACATTCACTACACATGCACCCATGTGGAAACACATACATAACCACACAGACGTAGACACACATGCATGCAACGCGTGCAATCATACAGTATATGCACAATGCACCCAAGTATGCATGCGCATGCACACACGTGCAAGCACGAATACGCCTGTGTGCCCACGCGCACACACACCACACTCACATGTGCAGTGTGCACCACATGTGCAAACACGCGACTGCATGCACATCTGTACATTTATACAATACAGGTATGCAGGTGCCCACACACGTACACGCATGCACACACGCATAAACATTTGTGCACACACCGCTACTTCTCTCCTACTCAACCTCAGCACTCTCGCCCCCTCACTCAGGACCAGCAGTCCAGATCAGGTTCTCTGCTGTCGTCTCCTAGGCCCCCTTCTTTCCACCCTTCCTCAGTTCCTAATGAAAAGGTCATTACCTAACTGGTTAAGCTGTGCTCCCTGTTATCTCAGCCTTGGGAGCTGTCTCCCCACACACAGCAAGCACAGGTAGGTCAGACAGGCACTCGCATCTGCCAAAGGAGTGGGGAAAGATGACAAAGAAAAGCAAGGAAAAGAATGGCTCAGGTCACACAGTGGCGTTGAGGGAGAAGTCAAACCCTGCTGTGCAGTGTTCGCCAGACTCCACAGTGACCACTCCTGCTGCGGAGGGGTGCCCACCATGAGACGGGGCTCAGTCAGCACAGGTCAGGCTGCCTCTGCACCGCAACTTGGTGGCCACCCCAGCACTGACATCTGAGAGTCCACCATGTTTTTAAGAGATATTATCTTTGGTTCAGTCCTACCTAGGACCAAAGGCCAAAATGAATGGATACTTGCAAAAAAACGTTAAAGTTAAAAAAGAAGTGTGGTTTTGCGGCTCATCCAGAACAAGATGAGGAGGGAGGGTGAAACCACTGCCGGGATAGGACCCTGAAAGAGCGGCCCAGGACATTTTCCTTCTAGTCTTCCCATCAGTAAAGGGCACAGCCAAGCCGATCATTCAGGACTGTCCTGCAGAAGTCAAAGGCTGCATGAGATGCTGGTTGTATCTACTAACCTAGTATTTATTTCCCTTTCTAGCAATTTATCCCAGTAGCTCACGCAAAACAGACACCTGCACCATCTAGTTAAAAAAGTATCGAGATCAGAAAAAAAAATAGAAAAAAACAGGGAATGTTTTTCTAATAATCCAGGACTGTGGAAATCCTACATCTCATACAAAACCCAGAAGGCATGAAAGAAATGGTTAATTCATCAAGATTCTGTACAAACCAAGAGCTTCTGCATAACAAAAACACCATAAACAAAATCAAACAACAAACCAACCTGGGAAAATACATTTACAATAAATTCAAAGGCGCCAATTTACTTAAATTACTTCTACAAATCAGTAAGAAAATAAATGCCTTCCCAGTGGTCCATGCACACACACACACACACACACACACACAGAACCTGGAGAGACAGCTCACAGAAAAAGGAATACAATTGCTCAAAGCTGCAGAGAGATGTTGAATCTCCCTCGCAGTAAGAGAAAGGCAAATTACAACAATTAAAAATAATTTCTTACCTAGTTAACTAGGAGGAGACATTTAAAAGTGTGGTGACATGCACAGTCAGGGAAGATGTGGGAACGTGCTACTAATGGACGTGTAAATTGATCAGATGTCTATAGAGAGTCCTTGATGACATTTAACAAAACCAAAATGCAGTGTACGCTGACTCTCCACTTCCAAGGATTTCATGCATGCCAGCCTTTCATGATATATTATGTAACAGCAAAGACTGGAACCAACCTAAATGTCCTCTGAATATGTGACTAGTTAAATCAGTTCTGGCCATACCATCCAATGGAATCTATGCAGATACAGTAAAGGACTCTATATAGTGATATGCATCCACCTCCAATATATGTGAAAAAAGGCATGGAACCATCTATTATTCTGTCACTATGAGAGAAAAAATATGTAAGTGGAAATATACTTCAAATATTTCTGGAAGGACACTTAAGAAATTGGTAACCATGGCTGCTTCTGAAGAAAGAAGCTGAAGGCAGAGCTGGCAAGAAATGTTACTATTACTGTCTGCTTTCTCTGCCGTGTACATGTATAATCTATTACAGTCCGTCTCTAAAAATAGTCCGCATTAGATGTTCACTGTTGTGTGGTGTGCCAGACAAAATAAATAGAACACCTCTGGGACGACCTAGTGATGGGCTATTTTTACAAATATTACTATTGCAATGGTATTGTTGACTTTTTTTTTTTTAACCCTGAGTCAATTTTACTGAGTCACTTTAAATAACTTCTAGTCTTGAGCCCTAGAAAAAGAATGCCAATTACGTCCCAGGATATTTAAACAATGCAGGGGTGCTTATAAGAAAAAAGTTGGAGATCTTTGATAATCCATGGAGAACGGAAGAGATATTAAAAGATCGGGGGTCGACAAACACCCCAAACTATATATAGAAAAAGAATAGTGTTTATGAAGTTCAGGAGTCGCTGGTTTTTGGCAAAATTCCAGGGATTATTCAAGTGATGAGCCTTAGAAACCAGTAAGGCTTCACTGAGAACAATGCAGGGTAAGCCTTGCAAATTATTAAGAGAAACGTTTTCCAATCAGGGAAGTTGTGTCTTTCCGCTACAGGTTAAGGTCTCTGACAAGTACCTAAGCATCCGGGCCACCCATCCACTGGGCTCCGTTCCTCAGAGGTGCCCTCCAGGAATCTTCTAGGTTCTCCTTTTTAGGAAGGCACTGACAGTATCTTTCAACACGACTGGGAGATAAAATAAAGAACAATGACTGTCATCAGGAAGATGAATACCTGGCCACTCAGCATGGTAACTGATCTAAAGTGCAAGAGAAGGCTCAGCATTGAGACTGAACTCCAGTTACTCAACACGCTCATCAGAGCATTCTACAGGCTATGCAGAAAAAAGATGGCACTGCTGCTGTTGATGTTATTTTGAAGTCATGGCAAAGTCTGGAACAGATAACAAACACCAAGGACCAAAACAGAAAACTGAAATGATAGGAGGTGCGCCCTGGTGGAGCAGCGGTTAGGTCAGTCGCCTCCGAAGGATGCAGGTCACATACCCCTGGGTTTGAGTCCTGGGGTGGATGAGAAACCAGTGTGAGCAACTAAAATAAAAATAAACTAAAATAAGGATGCATCTTGCTCCTCTACTTTCCTTCCTACCTGCCTGCTCGTCTTCATTCCTTCCTGTACCTTTAATTTAAAAACAAATTTTTTTAAGTTGCAGGAGAGAATCAAATCTTTAAATGAAGCCTCAGTGGTGGGCTAAGAAAGCCTTGACTTAGAGCAAGACCATGGAGGTTTGGTGGTCTCAAGATAGAAGCACGCTTTGGTAAAATCCTTCCCGCATACACTGAGGAATTCGTTAGTGCGAGTTGGTGCCACTCAACCTTTCCTTTATGTGAACACGCAGGCCCTCTGGGCTGTGCTCTGGGTGCCATGCCTAAGAGACACTGCCAATTGCAGCCTTCGGGCAGGCAGACTGTTATGCATGGAACCACTGAAGCAACTCGAGACAAGGAAAGAAACAACATGGCTATCTGCAAACATCGGAGTATGTATCACGCGAAGGAGAAAGAATCATTCAGAGTCGCTAGCTGCACAAACAGGCATGAGATGACCTCATTATAGACACCCAAAAACATGCCACTCTGCTAGGAGGAGCACCTATGGGGCAGGCTGCCTGGACAACAGGCCTTCCCTTCCCATCCTGCGAGGGGCTCTGCTCAGGAGGCAAGGGAGGTTGTCAGGGCTACAATCTCTTTCGCTAACAACTTGGGATCTGAAGTGGCTGAGCAGTTTCACTTGTGAGCTGCTATCCTAGCCTATAAAACAGGCTACACAATGTAACCTCTGACACGGCACACCTGGTATACGTCAATCCTGCTCCGCATATACACGTGCTATGCAGTACCTGGTAATACAGTTTGATGCTTGGACTCCTGAGGGGGGTGGGGGGCCAGGGGCAATGATAGCCCAAGCACAATCTACAGCCTGCCCTTCCTCCATCTACAGAGCTTCCCCATCCTAGGGCTCAAGCACTGACATCTGTGGTTGGTTGACTCATGAATGTACAACCCGCGGAGAGAAAAAAAATCAATGTCTAAGGGGACCCGGCAGTTCAATCCCATATTTTTCAAGGGTCCGCTGTATAATATGAATATAATAGCATTAAGAGTATTAACATAAGCCTGGCAGCTCTTCCATAGGCCCCTCCCACTAACACCCCCAGGGATGGAATGGGGTGTCAACTGTAGGAGCGCATACATAAGGATAAAGATGCTTCTTGGGACATATTTGCAAGTGGGGAGACCATGGTTTGGAGTGAGGGTGAAGGCATAAAAGGCAGCTTCTGGGAATGTGAACTCGCACCGACTGAGAGAAGAAATCTTCCCCTTCCATCACCAACAAAGCTGGTCGGTACCTGACCCGAGAACACACACCCAACGTGATACATATTCTTTATTTGTACATTGAGGAGGGATACCGAATCTGGGTATTGTTGTTTCCAAAGCCAGAAAGGTCTGACTGAATTCCTTCCAAGCTTGTTTTGCAGAAGCGAAGCGGTTGAGCTTGACAATGAACTAGGACCGCCCGGCTTGTCCGGAGCACAGGTGTTCATGGCACAACTTTGTTCTCCTGATGTTCTTGAAGATCACGATCAGGAGAACTAATAAAAGGCTGAAGGTACCTTCGATGGCACAGCCTGAACCTGTAACAAGCTCGAACCTTCTTTAGTGAGAGCCAAACATCAAATTCCCCGCTCTCTACCCTCTACTGCCTCAGCCTCAGACCCTTTCAGAGTTCGTTCTGACCCAGGTCGGACAGACAGATTTGAGCAGCTTTGCCTCCTGTCCCCATGCTGCTGAACTCTCAGTAAAATTCTATTTCTCTTAAAAACCCAAAGCCATATTTCGACTTTATGCGCACGTCGAGCATCGAACCCCTTGTCCAGTAACAATAAAGTAACCAAAGGTCCGCCTTAGTATATGCCAGAATGTGCTTAAAAAGCTCTTGAAAGCATTTGTGACGGACTAGAACACTGTAGAAGGACAGTCCTTTATTTAGATCTTATTTCTGTGTGAAAATCAATAATGTTCTTTCTAGTCGTGATTTTATAAGAAAATATTTCTATTGTCCCAAATTCTTAACCTCCCCATCCTGTCTTTTTCCTTCGCATGTACTTGTGTTGTATTAAGCACCTCAGAAACACTGCAGATTAAAGCCAGCTTTGCCCCTCTCTGGTGCTAATTTAGGCAAACTGTCCTGCTCTCCAACACACCCTGCCCACCAAGAGAATGTCCTCCTCTGGCTCCTCTGACTCCAGGACTGAGCAGCCCGCTACACACATTTACTTTGAACTATATTCTTCTGCTACTACTTTAAAGAGGGGCTTAAGTAATGTGAAAATATTGCCAAATTCTCACTGTTACAGACACACAAAGAGTACTCATTCTTTGTAGTCATTGTTCATGATGTTTCCATGCTGGTAAAGGAGGATCGCTGGTCTCCATGGATGGGAAGCGGTCCCAGGAATACCTTCAGAAAGGACAGGCTGGGGATGGGGGTGTCAAGGTGAACCAAGCCAGAAAGATCTTTCCCTTTAACTACTAATCTAGACAGTTCCCCAAGGACCCATCATTTCTGGCCAGGTTGTTACAAGATTAAAACAATGGTTATGATGATGTAAGAGTTTCATCTTACACATCCTTGAGCTACAACTGTTTACTAACACACGCCTGGGGAGGGGGAATACCTATTTCCCCATCGATTATTATAAACTGTCCAACTGCAGTCTTCTATTTAATCAACACATTTAACACTGCCCAGAGGTGGGGCAACGGTCTACATTTACTTTAAATTGCTTAACAAATTGGCATATGATATAGTAAGAAATCCAGAAAATTATGGGTGTCTTGGGCATTGACTTTCTAACCTTGCCTCATCTCCAGGCCGCCCACACCTATGCTTAGGGGGCTCTCCTGTTTCGGAGCCAGTGGGGTGTGTAGAAGACATGTACCAGGGTCTCCGGCTCAGACAAAGCAGATGCTGTCAGAGCACAGGTGGCCCCAGCACACCAAACACATTCTTAGTGTCCTTCATATACTCTAGTCATATTTGCTAAAGTCCTGAGAAAATACCTGTGGGAACGCCGGGATGGCAAAGTCTAAAGTCAAATGTGCCCTTTTGGAGAGGACGGACTAAGCATGGGGAGGGGGAAGGGGAATTCTCAAAAGCTTTGCTGCTCTGGCTACAACTTGCTTCTTCAGTTGGCTTTACTGTTTCCAAACCCAGCAGAGGCTGGCTGGGGACTGCCAGGAAGAACAGCTGGGCACAGGATCTTGCTCTTATGGATGGATATTCCTGTGGGAATCCCAGAACTAGGGGGCAGAAAAGTAGAACCCTGGTCCTGGCTCCAGCCAGTGGATCTTGAGGAGGCAAGTCCTCCAGGGCAGCAGGGGACTGTCTGGGGCCTTACCCTGGCCTGGGGCCACCCTGGGCCACAATGACTGAGACACTTGCAGGGGTGGGGGAGGAAAGGCAAGTCTTTTGCGGGGAGGGGCACTGTTTTCAGATGTGCACTGGGACAGGATTTTGGGTGCCAACTAGTAAAGGTTACAGTGACCCCTCAGAGTTGGGAGAGTGTCACCATGGAGGGTGGCACAAAGCCTTCACTTTACACCCAAGTAAAGGCATCTCCTTTGGGGAACAGACGACGAGACAATACAAGATGCATGCATACACGGCCTGGCATCACTGTGCAGTCTTTGGGTCTGGGACCTGGCCGTCAGTCTGCGTGGAGGCGGGCAGAGAGAGGGTGGGGGAGATCGAGGAGTGTAAAGTGTCCGGGAGAAAGAGGCCGGGCAGCCACAGCGCTTACCTTGGTGACCACGTTCTGGACGAGGCCCGAATGGATGCCGTAGTCCCAGGCGCGGCAGTCACAGTTGGAAGCGTTTTCTCCCTTGTCCGGGGGGGACGGGAGGGGTGGTGTGTAGCCCCCATCAGCGCCACTGCTATTGCTAAGGTTGCCCGGGACCCCCCAAGCGGCAGTGGAGAAGGGGGTGGTCAGAGGGCTGGTCCAGTTGACCGCGTCGCTGGCTCCCCACCGGCCGGTGGCCGTCACCCCCGCCGCCAGCTCGGAGCCTTTGCCAGCCCCGTGGCACCAGAACTTCGGCTGGTCCAAGAGGAAGGAGTCCGAGAACTGGCTGAAGCCGATGAACAGCGCCGGGATCCAGGTGAGAATCACAAGGGTCTTCTGGTAGCTCCCGCCCAGGCCCCCGAGAAAGGGCAGCACCGACCCGTCGTAGTCCAGCAACAGGAGGCTCGGGGCCGCCTGCGGGCAGCAGGTCGGGTGCGGGCCGCCGGCGGGGTGCGGGGCGGGCAAAGGCTGGATCTCCCCGCCGCCGGGGTAAGCGCGTCCCCCGAGGGGCGCCGAGGCCGCCGCGTCCCCTGGCGGCAGCGAGCCGTTCTCCTCCGTCGGGGGTGGCTGCCGCCCGGGCCCGCCGCCCGCCGCGTCGCGCCGCCGGTCTATAGCCATGGCCCGGGCCCGCGGCGCCCGCAGAGGCGCATAGAGCGCGCCGAGGCTCCCGCGGGTGCCCCGGGCAGAGCGCACCGGGTCCGGCGCCCGCCGCCGAGGAGGGCCCGCGGCAGGAGAGAGCGCGCTCGGTCGCCCCGGGCGCGTCAGTCTGCCCCCATGTCACCGGCCCGGATCCCGCGCCCCGGGAGCTGCGGCCCCGCTCGGGCGCTGGGCGGAGGGCGGACAGAGGCCGGCCGGGGCCCTCAGCCGCCGCGGCTCATCGGCTCTGCGGCCCGGGCGCCGGCAGCCGAGCCCGCCGCTCTCCGCTGCTCCGCGCCGGCCGGGGGAGGACGCGGCTCCTGGGCTGGCGGCTCGGGCCCTACGGGCGGCAGTGCAGGACGCGTCTCCTGCTCTCCGGGCACGGGGATGTGTATCTCCGACCTCGGCGCTCCCGGAAACCGCGAGCTCGGATCCCGGCCGCCAAGCCGGCCGCGTTCCCCGGCTCCGCGCACCGGCCTCTCCCTGCTCCTCCTCCTCCCGGCGCCCGGCCCGCCCCCTCTCCCCCCGCCGAGGTGGAGGTAACCGCGGCACCTGCTGCGTCCCGCGCTGTCCGCGAGCGCCCTCTCCAGCCGGGACGCGCCGCCGCCGCCGCCGCGGAATTCACGGGAGGGGGCGGGGGAAGCGGGACACCCGGACCCGCCAGGCTCCAGGATCCCCAGTGCGGGCCCCCTGCGCGCCAGGAGGCCGCAGGGCGGGGAGAAGGCTCGTGGAGGCGCGCGCGGTGGACCGGGGTCCTGGAGGACCCGACGGGCACAGGGAAAGTATGGTGAACTGGTGGTGGCTTGTAGGCGACATTCGCCTCATGCAGCCGCGCGGGGTCCCCCATCCACCCCGCACGCCCCTGGTCTCTGTGACCCTTGCTCGCTTCAGAGATGCCCGCCGCCCGGCTGCCCGCACCCCATCTGCGGTCCCGACCTCAAGAGTCGCCACCCTTCAGGAGCAACCTTCTCGCGCTGTTTCAAGATGCGCGAGGATAAGGTTTTGTGTCCGCGGAGCAGAGCGAAGGAGGCGCATTTGCCAATTTCAGGCGCCGGTCACCCGCAACGTCGGATCACCAGCGACCGACCGCAGCACCCACTCCCAAATCGCCATTTCTTCCCCATTCCAGAATGAATGCTGTGTAAGTACGGTGCTCAAAGGATATGTTGGCGACACAAGTGATATGTCCCTAAACGTGAGGGTGATGGTATTCCGCACACTTTCCCCAAGATCTGGAATTCATGTTTCGAACGCCGGGCGCACAGGCTCACACACCTCTATTCGCGCACCAGTAGACGAACCGCCCTCCTCTCCCTGCTCCAGCGCCAACCTAGCTCAGCCAGCGCGCATAAATAACACCAGCCCTGCGGCAAACGGCCGCATTAGCATTTTCCTCCAGCACCCGGGGCCCGCACCAATGAGGACGGCGCGACACCTTTCACCCCACACTTTGGAAAGGCATTTCATATTCTGACGAGTGTATGTATCATTGAAGTCTTAGAGCAATCCATTCCTTGTATTATTGGGGGTTGGGGTGGGGGCAGCGTGAAAGAAATGCTTTTCTTTCCAAAAAGAATGCATCTCAGCTGCATCGGCTCAACGTATTCTTGTGCATTTCTATCCTTTCTTTTTTAACCTGCGGGTTGTTTTTATTTTCTCTTTGTTTGTTTGCAACATGTGCTTACTACGTAAAATATTGGCACACTGGAGAGGATTCGATCTGAAAGCTGCCAGCCAGCTGGGCCTTGAGGGTGGGGGAGACTTTCCAGCGGGGCTGAGAAGGGGAGATTAGATAACTGCAGACCAGGGGGCCCAGAGGACTGCCAGAGATACAAAACCTCCCAGAAACGGGTCTCAAACATGCGTGCTTTTGAAGTTCCTGGGGTGAGGGAGCATTTTGTGCACTCGTCATGATTTTCCCTTGCAGCTTCACATTGTTTGTTAACTGGGTGTTTTCTTCCCTTGCCTCTCCCTACTAGAAGAGACAATGCACGGGGCTCACCTCTGAACCTGGGACGGAGACTGGGCTCAGCACCTGCCAGCCATGTATGATGACTTCCACACCTCTCTGACAGTTATATAAAAGGAGGACAGATAGTTCTGAATTTACATATAACTTTACAGATGTTGTTGATTTCCTCAGCAGTGGCTGAACTTTCCAGAAGAGGTCTACTTTGTGTCTGGCTCCCTTTGCTCATCATCACAAGGACCCTTTTGTTCCTAGAACTCATCACAAAACAAGCTTTGCTGATGATTTGGATGGCCATTCTGATCAGCATCATAAGTAATACTGAACTCTGCAGTGTGGGACTTTCAAATCCACATTCTATTTCAGTCTTCATGGGACTCCAAAGGTGGGCTGAGTCTGCAAGATAGGGCTGTGAGCGGGAGGTGGCTACCAGATCCAGGAGTCGGCCAACAGCAAAGGCAAACCACTGTCTTTGAGCCCAGATCTTCCAACCTGACATTCCAGTGTTATTTCCTTTCAACATGCCAAGGCCATGATACCATAGAAGCTTTGATTTTTTTTTTTTTTTTTTAAAAGGAAAGCTCCAGACAGGAATGAAGGTGGATAGGCAGGCAGCAGGCAGGCAGAAAGAGAGAGGAGGGAGAAGCATTTATTTATTTTATTTAGTTGTTCATATTGGTTGCCCCTCCCCTTCTCCCCCGCCTCCCTCACACACCCCACCTCTCTGGGGCCCCAGGACTCGAGCCTTGATCCTTGAGATGTATGTAGACAATGCCCGGTGGCCTTTTCTGCTAGGCCACCAGGGCATACCAGCAAAGAGTTTTAAAAGATACTCGTGAATGAACATGTTTAGGTGGAAGAAGCACTAGCCCTGGGGAGGACTTTCATTGCCAAATCCAAAAAAAAGGTAATAAAAAATGACACATTCCTAGAACTGCGGAACACATTGGAAAATGGTACTCCCTAAATTTCAAGCTAAAAGGAACCAACAGAGAATGCATGCAATTAGCAGTCTGTAACTCTGACCTGGGCTTTGAAATTAAGTTGCTAATTAGATTAGAGGTATCCCCTAAATCCTTCTTGATTCAACATGTCCCCTCCCATATCTAGTCAAGAAGATTAAAAGGTAATTCATTTAAAGTAAATTAACCTTCAACTCATTAAGAAATATCACAGGTGGCCTCATAGAGGGACCTCGAATAAAAGGAGTAAAGTAGAAGAATTCAACACTCAGAGAGCTTCTAGGGCATATTCAGGGTCACTGGCTAGTGCAGGGCAGCTAAGCAGGCATCCACTATCACTCGCATCACATTACCCTATTCTACTTTTCTGCATGGGAGTTATCACTAAGTGCTAGCTTTCTTATTTACTTATTTACTACCTCCCACCTCTTGACAGGGACCATCTACTCAGCTGTGTTTCTGGTGTCTAAAACAGCCCATGGCACTTGCAAGACACTCAGTGCATATTTGTTGAATAAATGAATGTAATCAGTTATTATTACTTGATGGTGCAACTGTAAGGACCCAACAACTCTGTTTACTTTGCTTCTTAAGACACCAGCCAACCTTTTCCTATTGGTCCCATCTCCCAAATACCAGGCTTAGACCAGCCAACATGAGAATTCAGACGAACCTACAATTATATCTCTTACTGTAAGTTACTGTGGTTAATGAATTTGTTCCCAATATGAAGTGCTTGTGGGCAGTTGGCTGGCAGGTCAAATGCAGCTCAGAGACCACAGAGTGTTTCCAGAAAAGTAACTGCCAACATTTGAAAAACAGGAACATTAAAAGATAAAAACAAAAAACAGAGCAGAAGCCTTGGCCCCTTTGGTGCCCCAGTTTTGCAGAGCCATGCTTCCTTGGAAGGTAGCAGATGGACAGATGTCCCCAGTTCCCCCTTGGACCCTAGGGGAGTACGTCCCCCTGGGATGCCATTTGTCTGGAGCTCTGAAAGTGTCTGAGTGTTGACCCTAAATTGAAGCGGCTATCCTGAACTCGATCTCCATATTGGTGCTAAGCTGTTCTCGTTTCCCTTGAAGACATGGTAAGTAACCCACCAGAATGTCATTTCTAAAAACTGAGAAAAGAAAGATGCAGCTTAATCATCAATACACTTGAACAATTCTTTTTCCTTGGAGATAATAGGAAGAAAAAAATGGTTAGCTTACTTCTAAAGTTAATCGAAATCTAATTTTAAGTCCTGCATAATTCTGTAAAAGTTAGTTCCAAGGAAATGGTGTCAGGGTTAATTAACTCAAAATGTACAAGATACAGCAAATGGGTTCTCCATTAACTTTACCTTCATTTTCATGTTTTTTTCCTTATACTTGAACTATAGATAGAGACCACATTTTGGAATATCACATCTCTCTTTTTTTATTATCACAGTTGGATATTTTCTTCTTTCAAGTGATTATTTGAAAAGTAGATCATCCGGATTTTTGAAGGATGGGAGAGATAGGAAATTACTTCCAACTTGACTTGTGTATACTTGAACATTATTGATATCGTCCTTTGACTTTTGGAATGTTAACTCTGCCTCTCTAACAAGGACTTTGACATTTACAAAACATATTGTAAATGAAAATGAAAAAGTTACTTTGGTTCAGTTGGCAGAAGTAATAAAAATGTCACATAATCTAGCCTAAGGGAAACTACAGGTATTATCTTGAGAAAAACTACTTGCTCATACAAGCACAAGCCAAGATCATCCTTCCCCATCAAAAGGCCAACTGAAAAGAACTAACACAGGTAACAGAAGACTTCCACACAAAAGCCGTTCAATTTTAAATGTGATTGATAAGGACCCAGGGCCCAACTAACTTTAAAAGCTGGGTCGTAATTTAATCTTAAAATCTTTTATTGAGTTAAAAAATAAGTATAACAAGTTGATTTAGAATTTGAAGTTGACTTTGTGAAAAATCAAAGACTTGACACGTTTGCCTTATTGTAATTAAAAAGGTTCTTTGTTGCCATACATCACATACAGAATACACACACATATTTATTTGATTCTAAGTTGTACCCCAATTTCTCAAGAGGTTTTCATGAAAAAAAGTAATAAGATTTATTTGCAAAGCCACCTTTGAATGTGAGCCGCCCCTGATTTGGGGGGGACATTAAAATGGGAAAAAGTAAACAAACATGTGACTTAGAATTGAATAAGTTATATACACACATGCACAATATACACACATACACACATATACATAATACACATACATATACAACACACATGGATACACAGCTATACAGCACATAATACATACATGCACACCTATGCACATACACAACACATGTAAACACATACATACAAACACAGGAAAAAGACAAACTGGTGCTAGGATTATAAATAGGAGGTGTATGTTTCATTTCAGCATGGAAACAGCCTATTTTGTTGGACAAGAATCATCCACAAACTTGCAAGTGAATCTCAGGTTTTAAGTATGACTGTTGAGGCGACCTGAAGATTGTCATTGTCAGGAGGGTTTGTGGAACAACAATCAAGTAACAAAGATTTAGGGGAAGGAACCTTCACTTCTGAAGCGAGAGAAAACCATGCTCTTTCCGCAACTCTATGCAGCTAATTTTCAATGGAGATCAAGAAAGATCTCCAACTGCATGGTGTGTGTTCTAGCCCGATCTACACGGTGGCATGATTTCCTTCAAGGCTAGATGCTGGAAGAGGCCATGAGTAGCGACTACTCCTCAGGCAGGCAGACCACAGTCCCAGACTCAACCTTCTACAACAGCAAGATGTTTTCAACAACAACACAATTTTAGATAACCTTTCTGTCTCCAATAAGTCTAATTTAAATTTATGACTATTAGGTAGTCGTAAAGGAATTTCCATATTAAAAAAATGTATTATCTTCATGCTAAATTATGGACTACCTCACAGCATTTGGAATAAAAATTTAGTGTTTCTATAGCAAAATAATAAATACATAGCTAAGTAGCATATATCAATATTAAATAATATATACAATATAGATTTTTTTCTGTTAAGTCACATTTTTAAAAATATAACAACATTTGAAATTTGAGCAAAACCCTTGTGCAGTGTTAGAAGGTGAACTCATAGCAGTGAATACACTTTACTCTCACCTTGGTGTCTAATACCATCCTCCATTAAAAGGAACCAAAGATCCTTGTAGAAATAGTGGATTCGAGAAATGGGGCCAGAAACACAGAAGATGAGCATTAGGCATCTTGTTGGGTCACATAGTAAGGAGAGGTTGAAGACTCTCCACCAAACACACACACACACACACACACACACACACACACTCACACCATAACGCTGGGCTTATCTCAAAGGGACACAAGACAACTAAAATTGCCCCCAATTTGAGCAACAAAATAAAGTAGTATTGGATGACAACTCAAAGTATAAAGTAATTATCCATGAGTCCACACTGATTGAGAAATGAATGAAGAAGGAAATGTCAAAGAGGCAAATTTCCCTGCAGAGGAATCTAAATAATATATGTAGAGAATGCACCTCAAGGCGGTTAGGCCTGACTCCCAGCCCAGGGCAACTGCTCATGGAACTTCCTTTCAAGAGGGGAGGGGCGGTAAGAAGACAGAAAGGTTATAGTGAAGAAACCTGTTATACTATTTAGCCAGGTGACAAGGTCAACATCAGCCAGAAAGTCACGCTGCTAACATGTAGCCCTGATAGGAGGTGATGAGACTGGCCTTTTACTTCTGCAGTCCTCCTCCCCAAAACCCACAACTCCCATCAGGAGGAGAACACTAGACAAAACCCAATGGAGGGACAGTCTACAGACGCCCTGACTGGGACTATAAATCAGCCAGGTGATCAAAAACAAGGAAACTGTGAGACACTGTCCCAGCTAAGTGGAGGCGAATCATCTATGATGATTCGGCCTAAGTGGTATTCTGGATGGGACCCTGAAGAGGAGAGGACATTGGGAAAATGTGAGTGAACTATGGATTCCAACTAGTAAAAATCTATCAATAAATTATGACAAGCATACCACACTCACGTAAGATGTTAGTACTAGGGGGACATGGGTGTGGAATATAGGAGAACTCTGTACTCCTTTTGCAAATATTTCCTATAGTTTGTACTATCTTTGCAAATTTTCTAGAATGTTTACTTTATTCTAAAATATACATTTTTTAAAAGTGACTTAATATATTTTTTCAACATTACCATTTCCTTTTAAGCGCCAACTCAGTCATTTCCCTTTGCATAGGTTCCATCTCTGTGATGATATTTGTACACAAGACATGATAGTTTGAAACACAAAGCTGATGGAGAAACAGAAATACAGATTATGGAAAAATACATTTGAATAAAAGCTGACATCAGCAGCCAGGTCAGCTATGTCTCAGACTCTGGACTAAAAGGCCAGCAAAGGTGGGTGAGCCTCATCCCTTATCAGAAACACTGTCACTTTCTTTAAATGCTCACAATTTTATCTGAGTTTTCCTTTCCATATTTTATTATGTGTTTTCATAATACATGCACCAGACATGCTCGCAAATCAAGTTTTCCTTTATTTTATCGAACTTGCTTCCCTCCTGCCTTGTTAGCCTCCTCGAAGATTCCATTTCTTTAAAGTTGGAAGCTTTAGGGCGGCTGCAGAATACATGTGTATGGAATAACCAACTTGCTTTTAGGAAATGTAATAGAACCAACTGGAGCCTCCAGGTTAACAGTCTCTGGCAGAGTCTTCTTATCAGCCAGAAAATGCTGGGAATATGAATTAAGAGCATTCAAGTAAAACCCCATTTTCTAGTATATGTCCCTAAAGGATAGGACCCCTGATTTATGGGTCTTAGTGGCCCCACTACTTGTTAGAGGGCCTGTCACTCAATAAATATTTGCATAATGAATGAATGAACGAATAAATGAAGAATAGGCTGGTGCATAGGATTTTGCCATAGAGAGAAAAGGAACAGCATATACGAGGTTGAAGGAACAGCAGAATTGAAAACACAAAGGTAGGAAAGGAAAATTATGTGTTTTGGAAAGTTTATGGCTCTCATAGCATTTCTAGAAGAGGATTTAATTAAAGTATTTACAGAATAAAATTTGATGCTATTTTCAATATAAACATCATGAGTTTTAGAAGGAAGTTAAGAAAATCCTAGGGAAATCTCTCTTTAAAAACAACTTTATTGCACACATCTTAAATGTAGAGTTTGAGGATATGTGCAAGTGTGAAAGCATCACCCACCCACATTAAGATACAAAAACATGTCACTCACCCAAAAAAATTCTGCTGAGCCTCTTTGCAACCAATCCCCACCATCTTAGCAAGTACAGATCTGCTTTCTCTAACATACTACAGGTTAGTTTGTCCTGTTCTAGAACTTAGAATGAATGGACTATGCATCTCATGTCTGGCTGCTTTTACTCAGCATAACACTTGTGAAATTCATTGTGTTGTTGCATAAATGCATATTTTATTCCCTTTTGTTTATTGCTGAGTGGTGTTCCAGTGTATGACTATGCCAGCCCTTGTTACCCATTCTCTTGTGAATGGATATTTGAGTTATTTGCAGTGGGGTTTACTTTAAATCTAGCTGCTATGAACCCTCATATCCAGTTCTTTGTGTAGACACATGTTTTCCTTTCTCTTGGGTAAATATCTAGTTGTTGGGTTGGTGGGTTGTGAGGTAAGCCAAGTCTCACTTTTTGAAAATGATACCTTGTGGTCCACCAACCCACAAAATTGTGGGGGAAATGTCCTTACGGCTCTTAGTTGAATGAAGAACCGAGTACTGGATAGAGAGTTATGTGAGCTGATGTAGAACAGCTTACATTCTAAGAAAATTAGAATAATGTCCATCTTCTTTGAGGACATAAGTGACAACGAGGAGACAGCAGTATGCCAACTGGTGAATCTAACGCTCAGGTAAATACTTCAATGTCAGAATCTGAAAACGGGTAAGTTTAGGCAGCATATCAGAATCACATACTTGCTTACCTAGTAAGAAATCTATTTCAAACTACCTACTCTGTGAATGCATTAGCATTTTTTATACACACACTATAAAAATTCAAGGCAAATTGACTTCTTAAATTAAAAAAAAATATTATCATTGTCTGTAACCAAAAAGACCAAGGGTTGCATGGCTTTAGACATGGCTGAATCCTGGTCTCTTTCCCTCTCTCGGGTTTGTTGATTTCTAGTCACAATCATGGTCATTCTCCGGTGCTGTTAGGTATTCCTCCTCACCCTCTTGACCCTACAGCTCCAGAAAAAACATCTCTGAAAGCCCCAACAGTATCAGCCAACCCCATTGGCTCTGCAGATTTCCCACCAGGTCACATGCTTCTTTTGAGCCTATCACCATGGCTCCCAGTCACCATGCTCCAATTGGCCAAGCTTGGTCACTGGCCATGGAGGTGGCTTTAGCCAGGTCTGAACCTAGATGACTGACCATGGAGAATTACCCAGTGCATTTACCAGGAAGAGAAACCACCATGTCCATTTCTGTTGTTCTTATCACAAACAACCTGCAAATTCTAGATTTTAAAAGAAAGAAATGTCAGAGCGCCCTGGTGGAGTGGTGGTTGGGCACAGTCCATATACATTCCAAGGACCTGGGTTTACATCTGGTGTTGGGAAAACAACCAAGATGAAATAAGAAAATAAATAAATGCTTCTTCCTCCTCTCTCTTCCTGCCTACCTGTCTCTGCTCGCCTTCATTCCTGCCTGCACCTTTCCTTAAAAAAAAATAATGGATGGATGGATGATAGATGGATGTCATTCTGGGTCCCAAATCTAAAGCAAGAAATTGATGAGGTATCAAATACATTTGTGTCAGGAAAGAATCCTCCACTTTTCCAGGGCAACCTGAAGGAACTACTACCCACAAAAGACCAGTGACTCCAATTCACTACCTGCACACCACCTTACTTAAACACGGGCGGGCTCTTGGGAAGAGCCATTATCAGGTGAGTGAAAGGTGGTCCTGAGACTTCCTGGCTAGTAGGGAAGATGTCCCTGCTCTGCCTGGAGCCCTCAGAGCCTTTCTCACTATTTTTGGTTGGCAGTCTGGGAGCTGGAGCAAGGAGACCAGAGCACAGGCCTTTTCCTTCCACCGGCCTCCAACGTAACTTTCCCCTAAAGCCTTGCTCTTGGATTACTGGAGCTGATCTCCAAAGAGAGAAGTCCCTAAAATTTAGTTCCCCTTAGCCAGTGACGGGTGGGTGTGGGGTGATGGAAGCCCACCCCCTTGCCTGCTTCCTTGCACAGAGAGCCTCGCTTTAGGATCAGCTGGGCAGGATCTAGTGTGAGAAGCAGAGCAGCTAAGTCAGACTTCCTGACTTTGTGTCCAGATCTCACAATCTTCTGGTTGTGTGTGCTTAGAAAGTCACACCACTTCTGCCAGCCTGGTTTCCCTCCTCTGTAAAAGGGGAAGCATCCCAACACCTGCCTGGCCTACCATCACAGAGTTGCCTGCCGCACAGTGAGAGCACATGAACCGATAGGAGTTGCAGGCATCAGCAGTCACACAAAGCCCCAGTATGGTTTGCATGCTGTCAAAAGTGGTTTAGTTTGACTCCAACCACTCAAGGTATCTAGATCGAGCTTATCTGATTCTTCACCACCACAAACCCAGCGTCAGATTCCAAAATCAATCAAATGGAGAAAAGAGGTTGGAATCCCCAGTGGACATTTCATTCCATTAGCTCTGCTAAATAATTCTAGAATCGAGTCAGAAAGACACAGAGCTTGAGTTTGCTGCCTGTGGTCAGACTTCCTGGTAGTGATGTTTGCTGGCCCCGAACTCTATGTATTGGATCCGGTTGCCTCGCTTTATTCGGGGGCAGCTGTTCCTGCACCTTGTCTTACAGACTAAACAAACGTCATCTAGAGTGGAGGGCTGTCACACCCTGGCCAGGGTCATGTGCATCCACCAGCCCCACAAGGAGCAGCCCTGTTCCTGCCCTGGATTTAGTCCATTGGGCGGCACTGACTTGAGTCCCAGCCTCACCTCATCCTGCTAGTACTGACTTGCTGCAAACACATTGCTCTGGTTTTTGACAGAGCCAGATATGACACAATCCTACTAATCTTCATAACGATCACAGCTACCATTCCCTGAGCACCCCAGCACCTTTCCACATGTATTTCCTCACTTAGAGTGCCCTACACACCTGCAAAGGGAGGACCATTGTGCTTTGGAGCTGAAGAGAGCAAGTTGTAAAGATGTTGAGCAATCTGCCCAAGGCCACTCAGTATGAGAACCAGGCCTCAGAACCAAACTCAGGTCCATCTGGTGCCAGAGCTCAGGACACTGAGACACTGCAGGAAGCCACCCGCTTGGCAGGAAGGAACTCTGCAAAGAAGGGGCCCCAGGATCTTCTGATGCCACAGGCTGCTTCCCAATCAGGTGACTGCAGTCCTGTTCTCTCCACTCTCTCCGCAGGAAGTCACACCCAGTGGGCTTCCCTGACCCCCATGAATGCCTTCGCTTCTAGAGCGGGCTTTTTCTCCAGCCCCAGCACCAGTAACCTGGAGAAACCGACAGGTGATTGCTCACTAACGGGTCACAAGGTCAGTGCATTCTCCAGAACTCCCAAAGACCATCAGTTTTCCAAGGATGTCAGCATCTGCCCCTGATGAAAGAAACAAAAACCTGGACAGACAAGTCTTCTTATAAACCCGCCTGATTTCCCTTTTGCTTGGGGTGCAGAATTGTTCTCCCACTGTAAAGGCTCTGGAGCGTAGAACTCTGTCTTCCCCTCTGTCTTCATTGTGCGAGAGGCTCAGAAACCCCTGCTGCTGGAAAAGGAACTCTAACCAGGAGGCAGGTGAGGCCTCTGTCCCTCGCCTTTCTTTTCAGGTCTCTTAGGGATTCGCTGTCTGGGGCTGGAGCCAAAGCTGGTTGGAGTTGTCAAGGGAGATCACGTGAGAACCTTTCTGCAGAAAAGATCCAAACAGGAGGGTCTAACTCCATTTCCTGTGGCTCTATTTTATGTGTTTCCCTTTCCTCCCCCCACCTAGTTTATTTAAAAATGACCTTAATGCCTTTCCTTGTGTCAGATGAGACTGTTACATGGAAAAATAGGTGTATTTAAATCAGCAGCAGGCTTACACAGCGAACGTGTCCACCCAAATCTCTCTCCTTTCCTAACAGAAGACAATAGACTTATTTAAAAGGTACTGCTATTGTGCAAACCTGACTGACCTTCTTTTCCTAAAATCGCATTTGGCGTTTCCAGCACATTTTTTGTTGTTGTTTTTAAATAGTCTCATGGGTGAGCATTTTTTTAATACTCTTGACTTTAAGTGGCTAAAAATCAGGGGAAACCAAGTTTAGTGATTAAACTGAGAAATATCATTTAGAACTTAAAATGACCCATGACTGCAAAATAAGGAGGAGGAATCTCTTATTGTCCCTAGAATGGTTCTGACTGAAATCGTTTTCTTCTGAGGCCCCTATAAACTTTTAGGGAGAGGAAAGCCTCCTCCTGTTGAGGGAAGGAGTTTGCTTTCTTCTCTCTCTCACTTTAAAGCATCACTTCTTTTTTGATCTCTACTCAGCATTTATCCTTCACATTTTCATTTAATGAGAGTGACAATGTGTCTGACCCCACAAGGGACTGACAAATAATTTAAATCATCCCTTGCCTATATGTCCTCTACATGCAGGTCTGCTTTATACTGGCTTTTACTCATATAGGCCCAGCTTTCTAACTGTGGGAAGCCAAAAGGATCAGAAAACAAAGTCAAAACAGCATCCGTTCCTTCTGGTTCTCCTTCACTTTTTATTTTTCCCCTTTCAAAGGCAAACACATGTGCTGGGGACCCACTTCCTTTCCTTACCCAGTTAAATCTCAGGACCTTCAGCTGCTGCAGATAACATGAGAATCAGATACTAATCAGGCCACTTAAGGAGAATAACTCAGGCCATTCCTCTCCCTCTTCTCATACCAAGTCCATAGTTCCTGGACTCCATCCTCAAGTCTCAGGCCCCTCCCATGCTGATTGCTTACTCACTATTTGATTATTCTACTCATGAATTCTTCCACTCACGAATTCTTCACTGGAATTCAGCCTCACTGTTTAAAGTTCTCTGTTACTAAGAGATGCTGTTTTGCATTAAGCCCAAGTATGAACTCACACTAATTAAGGCCTTTATGTAGCTTTGCAAATAGCCATTTGTATCTACGCCCCAAGAAGGAGGCAGCGACCCCCTTTTCTTTTGTTTTAATGGTTACCTTAAGGTCCAGTAGTGATTGGTCAAGCCATAAGGAGAGAAGCAGCTTGTTTTAGGACTGAGCTTCTATTTGTCAGTGCACCATGAATGGTTTTCTTCCAAGACAACAGAAAATAATTTCTCCCTTTCCCAGACAGGAAAATGAGTTTTCAAAAACAACAAATAATGATGCTACATGGAACCTCTCCTCTTCTATTTTAAGCTTCTCATCTTCTGAGAGAGGAAACTGAGGCCCTGGGAAAGGCAATCCTTTGACCGACATCGGACAGTTCATCAGTGGAGAGAGAGCTCAGCTGGGATTCCCAGTTACGCATCCTCCATGCTGCCTCCCCAGAAACTGAATTTATGTCGAATGCCTTACAATCAATAATAAAACTGTTGACACCCAATCAATAGGGCACTTTCCTACTTCATCATTCTCCAACTTCATCTCTGAAAACAAATAACTTAAATGTATTAAAAGAGATTCTGAGTCCTTCTCTGAAACTTTAACGTTCTGAGACCCGTCTGTGTAACCTCTGTATTTTGTGCCACACTGGCGCTTAATAAATGCTGAATGTCCCTCCTACTGATGAGTGGACACTCCCACTGTCCCTCACACTGATGAGTGGCACAGGGGAAGCAATCCCACCTTCTTTCATCGCTATTGTTTTTGACGAAGTTGACTTCTTTTATCAACATCAAGGCAGCAGCAGCAGTTAAAGCCCTAAATAAAACATTGCTTCTCCAAAGTTTCCCTTTACCTCCAGATTCTTAATCATTATAGAGTCCCCAAAGGTGAAAGGGGCAGAATGGGGGTGAAAACAGTAAGAGGCAAAATTAGTTAACGAAAAAGATGGGCCAAACTGAAAGAGGCAAAATTAACAAGGGAGTGATGGGTCCAAAAGGCTAAAATAAATCATCAAAATAGTTCCCCAGTAACTGGTCTATCTCAGGTTGGGAGTCACCTCCCAGTCTGCCTCCTCTTCTCTTTCTGCGAAAGAAGATGGCTCTTTCTCACTCTTGGGACTATCTCTCCCCCCACCCCACCCCCCTTTTTTTTTTCTCAATAAAACTTTTCCTACTTCTGAATGCTTTGAGTATCACTGAAATTCCTTTTGGAGACTTGAATTCAAGAACCTAAGTCTCAGGCTGTGGAAGGACCGTGGAAGTGAGGAAAGGAAATGGACTGGGACCCCGGAGGTGCCCAGCCTCTCTTGGGACCGGGTTTCTGTGGCCATGGTGACCATTGGCTGAAACCAGGGCCAAACTGGTGACCCATTAAAACTGAGGCCCACTCTTGGCCACCCTTCTCATTCCTCTGCTTCATCTAGCACTTTGGGAGCAGGGTCCCCACGATGCCCCATACCAAAAAGAGGCGATTCTCCAGGAAAGTCTCCCCTCTCTTAGGAACTCTTCCAGCTGGAAATTTCTGAGCCTTTTCAAAATGTCTGAGACTTTCTCAGTTTCCCTTTGACCTCAGCACTCAGAGTCTAGCAGGAGCTGACTAGCAGCCCCAGGGAACCATCTCACAAACATCTGCAAGTGAGCACGCAAGACAGGCTGTAAACAGCCAACATGACTCAGCAGGAATTCAGAGCTGCACAGGTGGGTGGCTTCTGTGGGTGCCTGTCAGGACTTACTGGGGTGGGCTGGGGGCGTTGGGATTGAGTAGGGAATTCCTCTGCTTCTGGTAATGCCATTAAACGCTAGACCAACACAAAGTGAAAGAGTTCTGCAAAGTTAAAATTGGTGTATTGTTACTCTGTGAAAGCACTGGCAGATTCAAGGATTGCAACTGGAGAGAAGAGAGGTGGCTCTTCTAGAAGACAGTGTTTCTCCCAGGGACTGGGGGTCACTCGCTGAGAGCGGGGGTATTGCTCTTTTCCAGGGACACAGGAGAACCAGCTGCGGAGTTTGCCCTCATGATCTGGGGAACACTGCCAGAGGCTGAAGCTGACAGCTCCTCCTGGTTCCTGGGGTGTTTCTTGTTTATAATGCTTAAAACCACGTGGTAGGTAGATGGTGCTTCTACACAGAATAAAATAGGTCAATCATGGTGAAGGAGGAACTGGTGGTGGTAAAGTGAATGTAGCATGTGCAGGTGTAGATTTACGACGATGCTCACCTGAAATCTATGTTGTCATGCAATGTTCCTTCAATACAAAAATACCAAAAAATAAAAAAATAATAAATAAATATATACAGAATGAAATATTTGCACTGCTTCTCTGACAGAGATTGCTACTGAGGGTTTGTTGTTTTTTTTTTAAACATATCTTAAGAGAGGGGGAAAAAAGCCACAAAAGTAAACACTGCTTGTTCGAAGTAAGTGAGGCCAGGTCCTCCTCTCTGATCTGTCCCCTTCCATGAAGGCCTCTGACCACCATGTGTGCATTCTGGCAGGAATCTCCTTTTTCTAGGCCTGCAGGTGAAAACCGGGGGATTCATTCAAACTTAAGAAACTTCAGGACACTGATGTATCAGACAGCAATGGGAAGAGTTTTTAAGGAGAACGTGATTTTGGGTGGGTGACTGGGATTTTTTTTCATAACAAGAGGATGACAAAGGTGCCATATAGTGGGAATGTTCCCAGACACAATTTTGTTCACATGACCAGGTGGAAAACTCCAGAACAATGCAATGTCAAGGCATCATAGACAGCCTTGTCAACTTTAGGGCAGAAGCTTTTTATTTGGGGTTTGTAGATCCTGAAATTAAATACCAATTATGTGCATTTATCTGGGAGAATGTCCACATCTTTATCAGGCTTCCAAATGGGGCCAAGACTTCTAAGAATGAGGAACAGTTTCTCAGGTGGAGACATCGTTGACATCAATTTACTAAGAGATGACATTATAAAATATAACACTTGGCTACGAAACTGAAAATATATGCATTCTTTAAATGTTGATCATTTAAAAGTGACTATACCTTATTTTAGATTGAGAATCAGCTCCTTCTGTTAAACTGCTCCAGAATTATATGCCCCTAGTCCCTGGATGAACAGTTTGGACATGGGATGATGGTCTTACTGTTGTCTAAAAGTGTAGATTCTTGTTTGTTCAAAACAGTCATTGAGTGTGTGCCTATATTGCGCCAGGACGACCTAAAGCCTAATGGGACTGAAAAGGAATTCTCAGTCTGGTTAGAGGTGAGCTACTGCTGCTGTTTTGAAAAATGTAGGTGTACACAGGTACACAGATGACTTCTACTTAGACAGGGTTCAAAGACAGCTTCGAACAAGAGACCCTTGAACTACATCCAGAGAGAGCCTTGGGGGTTAGGTAGGTAATAGAGGCAGGAGCAGGAGAGACAGAGACAGAGATGCAGAGGTGGGTCCCCAGAGCCTCTCAGGCTTTACTATCCTTGGGATTTACCCAGTGGCTTCTTAAAATGCATTTTCTGAATCTTTAGACCTGCTCAGCACCTGATAATCTGCATTTCCAGGACACTGCTAGGTGATCTTCTATTGTTGACCCCACTTTGAATAGCAAGGGGAGAAGAGGTCTAATTTAGGGACAAACTCAAGGTAGAGGAGTGGGCTCAGAGTTGTCTGTTAATGGCATGGTAGATACCTGCCCCCACCTGAAATACTTCAAACAGATAGAAAAGTGCAGCTAGCACCCAGATTTTATAAGTGCTGACATACCCGCTTCATGGGTTTTTTTGTTTGTTTTTTAAGGAAAGGTGCAGGCAGGAAAGTGAGTAGGCAGGAAGAGAAAGGAAGAAGCACTTTATTTTATTTTCATTTTACTTGGTCACCCTGGTTGTTGACTCCCAGACCTGGGACTAAATCCATGGGTATGTGGCCTGTGTTCCTTCAGAGGGGCATATATTACTTTAAAGACACACTCAGAGCTCCTTCCATGATCCTCTGTCACCCCCTCCTCCCTTCAGTACAGCCCCACTTCTGAGTCTGGTGTCTGTCTTTTCCACTCTTGTTTTTATATTTCCCAAAGTTTGTGTAATACTGAATAGTAGTGTTCTGTATTTTATGGAAATAATACTCCATATACTTTTCTGCAACTTACATTTTTACTCATTTCTGTTTTCAAAATTTGTCCTGGTTGATATGTAGAGAACTAGTACATTTATTTTCAACTGCCATTTTAGTATTATCCCTACAAATTTATTATAAGCTATTCATTCATTTCCCTATTAAAGATTTAGGTTGTTTCCAATTGTTCCTTCTTAAACACAATTTCAAGGAATTTTTATGTCTGCTGGATACTAATCCTCTATTGCTGGCAAACAGTGCGAACATCTTTTCCCAGTCTGTGGTCTGTTCTTGATATTGGTTTTAACTTTGTTTATGGTGACTCATTACATGAAAGGATTACATTTTAATGTTGTCCAGCTTGTCAGTCTTTTTCCACTGTGGTGTGTGCTTTTAAGGAATCACAAATATATGATTCTTAGCTCAGGATTTTGCAAACAATAGAACTCTGTGGAGAAGAGTTCATACTGCATTGTGGTGAACTTGACTAGTTTTCATAATTACTTTCTTAACTAGTACAGTGACCTCTCTTTAACTAGGTGTGGTAAAATCGCGATCCGGGTTCATGGCTGTTTTGCTCCAGAATAGGTACCTTCTAGAGAGAAACGGAGGCAAGTCTTGGTGCTGCCCACTTTGTTTCTTAATGTTTGGGTTCTTAAGTATGTCACCTACTTTGGGGTCCTTGATTGGCACTCACTGGAAAGCTCCCTAACTCATAAGACAGGTTCCTCTTCAGATGGCCAGTTGCAAGTCCTAGGTCCCCAGGATCTCCATATTTTTTGTCCAACTTGGCTACAATTTTGGGTTCCCAAAATGCACCCACAGAACTCGGGAAAGTACTATACTTAGAATTAACGTTTTATTCTAAAGGATGCACCTCAGAAACAGCCAGATGGAAGATCTGGGGGTGTTCAGAGTGCAGACACTGTTCCCCTGGGGTGGTGGTGTATGCTCTCCTGGTACACTGGTGTGTCTACCAACCAGGAAGCTTCCCTGAGTCTTGACGTTCAGAGTTTTTATGGTGGCTTCATTACTTAGACGTGATTAATGAAATCATTGGTCATCAATGATTGAACTCAGTCTCTAGGCCCCTCCGCTCCCAGGTGGGTCAGAGACAGGACCCACCGCTACAACCCACTAATCAGTGGTGGTTCCTCTGTCACCTAACTCCCTCTCAAAGCTGCCTAAGGGACCACCAGTAGTCACCTCATTGGTAGAAAGCAGGTATGGTCAAAGGGGATCCTGATAAATAGCAAAAGACTCCTGTAGCTCAGGAAATGTTGAGGATTGTACTGGATCTGCCTGGAACTGGAAACAAGACCAAATGCATGTTCCTAAATATACTACAACCCCCAGTTGCTTCGTCTACACCTACCCACATCTCTGATCAGGTGAATGAAATTGGGGGGATTTGTCTTCTACCTATGCACCCGCAACCTCCTGGCAGACAGAGTGATGATCCTGGGTGCCCCACATGCACATTCCACAGTGACAACAGTCATAACATCACATGGCAGTGTCCTGTGTTCTCTAAATTGTAGATTCCTAGAAGCAGAAGCATGCTATTCACCCCCAGATCCTAACCATTCTAGCCCAGCATCTGGCCCACAAAGGTTGTCAGTAGTTTTTTTTAACGGCTTAGCAAATGGTACATCTCTCGTTCTGAGCATCCACTCATCGGTGCTGCACATGTGTGGGACCCTGAGGTGCTGGGCACACTGTTACTAGCTGGGTTCTGACACTCTGTGGGCTTGGATTTCATGTTGGAGGAGACAAAGGGACCACCCATGGTGAACTGCACCGCCACCATACCCTGGACACACGCGGCTTTCAAACCAGGTCTCCCTTGCAGACAGGGAAATGTCCCTCTGCTCAACCACCCCACTGTGGTTCTCAGAGAACAAGTAATCCTGCATAATAGGGCGACAGAAGTCCTCTCTGCCAGAGAGACAAGGGAGTAGAAGTTAGCAGCTCCACTTCTGCCTGGTTCAAATCCTCATCTACATTCATTTAGGCTAGTAGTTAAGTCGGTTTCTACTTGCCTCAGTTTCTGCATCTATAAAATGGGGATTATAATAATCCCAACCTCTGAATTTATTTGCAGATTAAATGCATGCTCAGAGCATAGAGTAAGTATATAATGAACATAACTCACCACTAGCATTCCCCCTTAATAATATTTTTTGAGAAAAAATAAAAAAATCTATCCTCATATGTATAAAAGAGTGCTGGAGAGACATACCTGAAACTACTAAGTAAAAGGTGAGGGAATGACTTAAAGATAGAGATTTTTTATTTTTTTAAAGGCAAGGTACAGGCAGGAATGAAGGTGAGCAGATAGGCAGGCAGAGAGAGGGGGAAGAAGCGCTTTATTTCGTTGTACATCTTTGTTGTTCCCCGCCAGCTCAAGGATGGGAATCCAGAACCTTGGGGTGCATATGGACTGCACCAGTCAGAGGTGGTGGACTCAACCACCACTCCACCAGGGCGCACCTATGGTACAGATTTTCAAATCAGATGTTTTCACTTGTTAAGGTTGATCCATGGGTATCTCTTTAAAGATCACTTCCGTGTGTTATATCTGAGATTTCGAAACTTTTGCTCTGATGAATCTCGGTGAGTGTCAGAAGCAGTGAATATTCTCTCTCACACTCTCCCACCTCTGTGCTTCCTCAGTTGGTGCAGCTCACACAGACATTGCCAGGAGCTTGTCTTGCAACCACTCTGCTCATCTGGGCTGACCTAGCAAATGAGCATTTGAATTCATGACCAGGGCAGGGTACATCCATTGGCAATATCCTATCTATTTGAGTAAGTATTGCCATCAATGATGACAATGAAAAACTCATATCAAAGCAGGGCCTGGATTTTAAGTGGGTTGAAAACATTACGGCGCTTTAATTCCATAGAGGCTTTCAGACCAGACTGATCAGGCATTTGAAAATCATTTATCTTAAATGGATCCCTGAAATGTACCAGGACATTAAAAATGGCAGTGAATTATGTTTACTTCAGGCTTTACATTATTAAAAAATAAGATGCATCACGATTCCTGTTTGGGGTGAGGGCATTTTTCTAATGCTAAAATTAGCTCTGGGAGCATCTAAAATAACATCTAATTCCAGCCTTTTAAATAGCTATCTCTTTAAAAAAAAGAAAAAGAAAAAAGGCCAGCTAACGTACACTCTCTGAGATACAAAGACCAAACTGAGCCCAGCGATGCCACCTCTGGCACCCTCGGGAGGAGCTGTGGGGTGAGGGATGAGGAAAGGAAGGAAACTGGCAGCTCGAGCTCTGGGGACTCAATAGCAGCCCTCCTCATCCATCTGCAGAGTCATGCTCCACAGAACCCTAACGAAGCAGGAGACCCTGTGCCAGCTTTTGGCAACACAGAGATTCATCAGATACCCTCCCGGCCCTCAGCAAGCTCATCGTGTAGGGAGAGAGACAAAGCAGAATCGTGTAATTGCAACACAGCACGGAGGGCGAGGAAAAAGCGCTGCTAGAGCACACACGGACTGAGATGCATGTACACAGAGGTGGCACGCTCATACCCATTTACTGGCGTGTTAATCACCTTACGGATTTGCATTCCCAGATGATGTGTATGGCTTCCTGCTCTATTTGCTTTGTAATCCAGGATGTGACGCCACAGGCAGGGCCTCCTTGGCAGTGCCCAGTGCCTGCGCGCAGGAGATCACACATCAAATAGTCCCTGGTGTAGGGTCCAGGCCCTTTTCTGCCAACACCGAGGAGCAACAAAACGAGGAGTGTTTGGGTTTACTCATAAACTATATTTTACGACAACAAATCCTGGAACTGAGGCATGGAAGTAGGGTTACAGAGAGCCCAGAAAATGGACAAGCTGGCCACCAGAGCCGCAGGCAGTCTGCCTATGCCCATGGCAGACCCCCCTTCCATGCCCATGGCAGACACCCTGCCCAGTCGGGATGAACCCAGCAGAGACCTCTTGGCCACACACAGCACTTCGTGTCTGGGGTCTCTGCCTCCTGCACTGATGAGCAGGCAGGAGGTCAGTATGAGGGGTGAGTCCATGGTGAGAATGGGGATGGGCTTGGGTGGTTTGACTGTGATAGGGATACGTTAGTTGTGCGGGCACTGAAATGCCTCCACAGTCATGATGGCATTTAATCCTTTGTCCAATTCTGAGAGGTCACATTTTCCCCAGGATAAAACTGAGACTCATCATGGTTAAATGGCTTCCCAAGGGGGAAGGGGAAGGATGGGAGCAGAGGCCACCTGAGGACCACAGAGTCACAGCTACCCAAGCAGGGGCCAGGGATCTAGGTCGGTATGGACTGAACATGAGACAGATTTCATAGGCTGAAGTCTTAATGCCCCCCAATGGGATTTTATGTGGAGTTAGAGCCTTTAGGGAAGTAATTATGGTTAAATTAGGTTGTAAGTGTGGGGCCCTCATCCCATGGAATTGGTGTCCTTACAAGAGGAGACATCAGAAATCTGGTCTCCCTCCTTCCCTCCCTCCCTCTCTCTCTCTCTCTCTTTCTCTGTCTCTTTCCCTGTCTCTCTCTTTCTCTCTCTGTCTCTCTCTGTCTCTCTGTCTTTGTCTCTCTCTCTCTTTCTCTACACACACACACACACACACACACACACACACACACACACACACACACACACACAGCCTTCCACATATGCACAGAGCAGAGACAATGTGAAGAAATGGTGAGAAGGTGATTGTTGCAAGTCAGGAAGAGCTCTAACCATAAACTGGATTTGCGGGGGCACCTTGATCTTGGACTTTCAGCCTCCAGCAGTGTGAGAAAATAAATTACTACTGTTTACATCACCCAGTCTGTGGGATATATTTTTTTTAATGGTAACCCAAGCTGATTCATACAGATTTTGGTGCCAAGAACTGGGATTCCGCTGTAACAATTACCCGAAAATGTGGAAGTAGCTTGGGAATTGGATGATGGGTGGAGAGCGGAAGAGTCTGAAGATTCATGCTGGAAAAGCATAGGTTGCCTTGACGTGACGGCTGGCAGATAGATGGTTCTGTGGAGGCTCAGGTAGGAAAGAGAAGCATTTGGAAGAACATATCTATTGTCTGAGAGAAGACATGCATCACAAGGACTGAGTGGTAGAAAGCGGGGGCGGGGGGGCATTAAAGGCCATCCTTAAGAAGTCTCAGACAGAAACAGGGAGATTATTGGCACCTAGGGGAAGGCAATCCTTATTAGAAAGTGGTAAAGAACTTAGCTGAATTGTGTTCTAGTGTTTTCTGGAAAGTAGAACTTATACACAATACACTGGAATATTTAGCTGAGAGACCTCTGAGCAAATTGTTAAAGTGACTTGGTTTCCTTACAGTGAAATGCAAGAGGAAACAGATGGACTGAAAGCAGGGACTCAGATGGGCACCTTTACCCCCATGGTCAGGGCAGCACTCTTCACAACACCGGAAGGTAGAGTCAGTGGATGACAGATGGCAAGATGTGGTCTCTACTCACAATGGCTCAGGATTCAGCCTTACAAAGGAGGG
This sequence comes from Solenodon paradoxus, assembly GCA_004363575.1. Classification (NCBI taxonomy): domain Eukaryota; kingdom Metazoa; phylum Chordata; class Mammalia; order Eulipotyphla; family Solenodontidae; genus Solenodon; species Solenodon paradoxus. The sequence goes on along the minus strand of RJWH01001879.1, from coordinate 163,248 downwards.
GATTCCGACACATGCCCAAACATGGGTGAGCCTTGAGGACAATACGCTCAGTGAACAGTCAGTCGCAGCAGGACAAGCACGGTGTGATTCTCGTGACACGGGCACCAAGAGGGGTCAGGTTCCCAGAGACAGAGCAGGATGGTGGGGGCCAGGGGCTGGGGTCAGTGTTCACGGGGACAGAGAATTCTGGAGACGGATGGCGGTGATGACTGCACAGTAACGTGTGATGGATTTAATGCCCCTGAGCAGTATACTTTAAGTTGGCTAAAATGAACGTTTATGTGTTTACCACAATCTTCAAAATGACAAAATTATTATTTTGAAAAAGAAAACAGCTCTCCAGCATATTCTTAAGCCACTCAAATTTGCCCTCAACTTTTAGCTTCTCCTGAGGCCCTGAAATCTCTTTTCTTCACCCTGCACATCCAGTCTGTCACCACATACTGCTGCTCTTCCCTGGGACTTGGTCTTTTTTCCTACCCCCACCCAGCTCTCCCAGCCCAGACCTGCCACTCATGGCCCTTCCTGCCATCACGTTCCTCTCTGGGCAGTGTTCTCGCAGCCTCTGGTCTGTTTCTTGGTCGGCTGAGCACAATGGTCTCTGCATTGCCTGCCTGAAGCTTCACACATACAGGCTCCCACAGTCAGTCAGCTCTTCCCCCCAACTAGACAGCCCTGTTGCCCAGTCACCTCAGGGTGCGCCCTCTGTCCAGCTGGTGGTCTCCCCTGCAGTGTCCGACCCCACCTCTGCACCTATGCACCCATGATCCCCACCACCACCCTTGCTTTTCCTTTCTGTGCCCCATCTGCTCACATTAGCCCCATGGTCTCCACCTGCTTCTGTCCCCGGCCTCACCCTGTCCCTCCCCAGTTACCTTCAGGATATATATTGCAAGATGAGTTCTGTCCTAGCTGCTGTCCTCATATTACTCAGCCTCCCCAGAAGAGGAGGGGACTTCCCACTGGGGACTGCTTTGTGTTCCATTACTTGGCAGAGGCCCCAAACCCCGGGAGATATTCACCAGCTACCAGTGGGCTATATGAATGGATTTCAACTTAGGCAGCTGAGCTAAGCAAACATCAGGTTACGCATCAGTTTCCAAAAGATGAGCTGTGCTATTCTGAATGGCTTTAGGGTGTGCAGTCCTGGCCTGAGGGTGACAGTCAGTGGCAAAAATGTGCTGGGTCTCCTCATTTGGAAAACAACAGCTTTGGGAGTCACTCGAGAGCAAGACTGGTGGCACCAGGGCAGGCCTGCGTGGGAAGCAGTGAAATACGTGAGGCGGAGGAGCAGTTGGCAAGGATACTTCAGCCCTCTGCAGAAACCCCACTATCCAAAAGGCATCTTGCATTCCCAACTCAGATCTTAGTGATGGGCAGGAGAGGACAATGCCACAAGATTCCTCCTGTATGGGTACCCGGCGTCCTCTGCTGGAGGATTGTCTCAGGGGAAGAATGAAGTTCATGGCACAGATGTCTTAGTCCTCAGCCTCTCAAGGATGCCACCTCTCCTCCTCCCCTCCTGCTAAAGTGGCATGGATCTGAGCGATGAAAATAGTCTGAAAAATCAGAATGGAGAGCCCTGGAGACAGAGAACTTGACTTTCAGTCCTCAGTGACTCATTCATCAAAGTCTTGCTGTGTTCCTTGACTCAGGCTGAGCCACAGCAGTGAGCAGAAACCCGAGACACCCTGGCCCCTACTGCCCGTGTGGCAGACGTTGGAGATTCTTTGATGAAGACAGAACAGGCTTTCCAAGGTGGGATGCATGGTTGGGGAGAGAGTCAGCAGTTACGAGATCACATGTGATATGTGTAATAAATGTGTGGTGTTTTGAACTCGGTGCTCATATGGCATACACTGGGACAGGAGGAAAGTAAAATTCTGTAATAGAGACACATTTTGGTTTGTTTTGTTTTTTCGAATTCCGTATGATTAAAAAACAACATACTCCTCTTTACATATATCATTGAAATGCCATTCTCTCAGCCTCTTGTCTTTACTACCAACACCATAGGCTTACAGGGCCCAAATCTCTCTTAGATGCTTGACAATTTTCAAGTACTAGACTTGAGAAGGTCCTGCTGGATCATGGTCCCCCAAGGAATGGTGGCATGAGGCCCACTGACATCCACACGCCCTTCTTCGGTTAAAGCACCACCACCGACAGTAGACCATTTCCTGTCCCTTGGGATTACAGGTGTTCGGTAGGGAGGGAACTGGTTCTCACCTTGAGTGCGGCTGTATGTGTCCTTGGGGAATGAGGACATTTCTGTTCTAGGTAGGTAAGCTGATGCTGTAACCCATCTCTCAACACCCATACTTTCTGGCAAGCGTGCTCTAACAAAGCACTAAAATGATCTCATTATATTGTTATTTGAAGAACAAAAGACGTGAGCGTCCATAAACACTTTCACACCACTGAAACTGGTAGATGAAATTCCCACAACTGGGGCCACTTTTTAAACAAAGCTACCTGTTAAAATATAAATATATGACTGATCGGAAAGATAATGGAAAGCACTTATAGAAATATCCAGGGAGATTTTGAGAAATCAGAGACCCATCCCAGAGCCACTAATGGGCATCTCTGGGAGGTGGAAACTTAAGGACTATTTTCAAGCTCCCTGGGCTCTTCTAATGTGCTGAGAGGTTGGAAACTGTGACCTGCATTCCTGAACTCAAGGTAATGCTGTGAATGATTCAGTTCTTCAGCAAGTCCTCTTCAAGAGGAGAGCAGGGTTCTACTCCCTCAGAGTGTACTTCAGGGAGCAGCAGTATCAGCATCTTCTGGTCATTTGTTTTAGAAATACAGAATGCTAGGGCCCATCCAAGATGTACTAGATCAGAACCTGCATTTCTTCAGTTCTTCAAATGACTTATGAGCACATTAGAGTTTGAAAGAACCATGTGTGATGATTTATTTCAATGTTTGCCTTGGATATCTGTCAATTACTGTTAATGGCTGAATTGCACCCCAATTTTTTTTATGAAGTTCTGAGTCCTGGTACCTCACAGAGTGACCATATTTGGAGATGAGGTCTTTATAGAGGAAATCAAATTCAAGTGAGGTCATGTGGGTGGGCTCTAATTCAATTGACTGGTGTCCTTATGAAAAGGGAAATTTGGACACGGAGAAATGCATACAACATGAAGATGGTCATCCACTAGTGAAGAAGAAAGTCCCAGAGTGGACTTCTTCCCTCATAGCCCTCTCAAAGAGCCAAATCTGTGGACACCTTGATCTTGGACTCACAGTCTCCAGAAATGAGAGATAATTCACTTCTGCAGTTCAAGCCTCCAATCTGTGGTACTTTGCTATAGGAGCCACAAGAAACAAATTCACTCACGTTGTCTTCTATTTTATAGCCAATTCACCAAGAGAAAAACAGAATAAATCCATCAGCTTCTGTCATCCCTACTTCACACAGTCCTCAGGCCAGGACACTTCCTGGGCCACTGGTGAGCTTATAGACTGGGGTCAGAAGCCCAGTTCTAATTCTATCACTGGGCAGTATGGGGTGGTTTCTACACCAGCTTTCTTTGAATGACAGAAGTTGTCCTGTAAGGGTCATGGAGGAAACTCTTTCTCATAAAGACCTTCGAACAGTCTTGAGCATCCACTGTGGCCAGAGAAATATGGGTACTAAATTTATTCTTAATAAATGACTCTGAAAACATGTGCAGACTTTATATAGTCTGTACCCCTAGCCATTGGCTTAGCACCTGAGCCACCAGAGCACATTAGCAGTCTCTTTCTGAGATACCCCATGGTTCTCACAGTGGGGCTCTTCCTTCCCACAGCAGGTAGCAAGGCCAGTGGCGGAGCTCCAGTGTGCCCTTGGCAAGCCCAGGCTGCTCCTCGCTGGACTGTTTAACTGACTTTCATCTGAGGGAGTGGGATATGGAATTGCCAAACTCTTGAGAAGGTGCACTCAGAGGAAGATACAGTGGAGGCCTTGGTAATTAAGAATTGGCATTTGGCAATTTTCAAATGGAGAGAGCTATTCAGAGGGCATTTTAGTGTGTGTGTTATGTATGCCTCTGGGGGGCAGCCCTTTCCTCCATCTCCCAAAGAAATCTTCAATAAGTCTCTATTGTTAATTAGGCTCTCCAAGTTGGGCTTGGGTCAGAGAGGGACTGGATCTCAATGATTGAATAAAGTAGATATTGCACAAACACTCCAAAGAAGTAGATGGCCCCCAAAGCTCTGTCTGTTGAATTAACAAGCCTTCGTCTCCGCCAATCAGTTGATACAGAGGCTCCTTCTGGGGCTAAAGCACTCACCCTCATATTGGTGCCCCCATACCTGGGAGCTGACCCCACAGCACATATGTCCTGGTGTGGAAAACAGAGGGCCTTGCATTCAGAGAAAAACAGAACACAGAGGAGCAGAGACCATAGGACAGAAAACAGGGGGAGCCTATGGGTGAAGTGTGCACAGATCCGACTAAAGGATTTTTGTGTGTTGAGCCCAAAACTTCATAAGAATAAGAAAGCCTAGCGGTGATCACAGATGCTCCAGGGCATTCCCTCCAGGGTCTCTGGTGTTGGCATGGCCCTAGCACTGGTGACTTCCACACTGCAGTCAGGCCTAGAGGGTGAGAAGCCCCACCCCCTCTACCATCAACATGCTTGTCATGCCAGTTTGTTCTGGTAGTTACAGTTCTGCAACTGCTGGGGCAGCAGCTGCCCAGGGTGGGGCATGTGGCTGGTTGTGCAACCTCTCAGTACAGATAGCTGAGTACGTTTAGGCAGAGCAGTTTCTGTAGTTCCCTCAGGGAAAATCACTACAGAGGTTTCAGCAAAATAGCAGCTCTGTACCCATCTGGGGCTACTGCTAAAGAATTTGCATATTGGCCTGCCAATTTTACCCTAAAGCATCACAAGCTCCCATCCAGGAGTAGGCAGACAGGGCTTTTTGTATGCGCAGAGGCTCTGACTGGTACAGAGACTTGAACCTATACCTCAAAAGAAAGACCAGCATTTCAGGCCAACACCTCAGGCCCATACTTTACAATCTTATACTCTAACACAAGGCCATTACATCAGGGCAAGGAAGGAAAATTGTGTAGCCTAATCTATGGAGACAAACACAGAGTATCAAGCAGAATGAAGAGACAGAGAAATATACCTCAAATGATGGACAAAACTAAACCCCAGGGGAAAAGTCTGTGTGTAATAAAATTAAGTAGACTACCTGAAGAAGGTTTTAAGGCAATAGTCTTAATGATGCTTACGGTAATCAGGAGAACAATGATTTAAGAAAAAAAGAGAACTATTAGAAAGATTGAAAAATATGAGGCAGTTCCAAACAGAATTCAAAGAACTAAAGAACTCAATAGAGGGGCTCAACTGTATGCTGGGAGAAGCACAAATAGAATCAGTGAAGTAGAAGATAGAGCAGTAGAGTGCATATAAGCACATCAGCAAAGAGGAAAAAAAGAGCTAAAAGAAATACAGATAACATAATAGACTTACGGAATAAAATCAAGAGAAATAACATTCACATCACATCTCCAGGAGGAGAACAGAGAGAGAAAGGGGCAGGCCTTAACTGAAGAAATAATAGCTGAGAATTTCCCTAACCTGAAGGAAACAGACATCTAGATCCAGGAAGCACAAAGAGTTGCAAACTAAATAAACTCAGACAGACATGCACTAAGACATAATGTCATTAAAATAACAAAACTCAAAGAGAGAGGCTTAAAAGGAGATAGAGATAATCAAGTCACATAAAAGGGAGCCCTCTGCAGATTTCTCAACAGAAATATTACAGGTCAGAAGAGAATGGCACAATATATTCAAAGTGCTGCAAGAAAAGGATTCCCAACCAAGAAAACTCTATCCTAGGTCATCATTTTGAATAGAAGGAGGTGATAAAGAACTTCACAGCCTAACCAAAGTTAAAGGAATTCATCACAACTAAATGATCCTTGCAAGAAATTCTAAAGGGGTTTCCAGAAACCGAAAAGAAATTCCACTTAGAAGCAGCAAGATATAAAAAAAAATAAAATAAAATAAAACGAGGGGACTTGTTAGAATGAGTTGGAGAATAACTTGCTTTCAAATTTAAAATGTTATAAGCACAGGAACTTATATGTAATCTCCAGGGTAACCTCAAAACATAAATCTATAGAAAAGACAAAGTAGAAAATGGAAAAGGAAACCAAACACAATGTAAAAGTTTTCAAAGCACAAGAATCAAAGAACACATGAACAGTGAGAGTCTGTAAAACACCCAGAAAGCAAGCAGCAAAATAGCAACAGTCATAAAGAGGAAGAGAGATACAGGAAAGTGTCACGCATATGTGGAATATAGTGAAATGAAACAAATGAACATACAAATCCCAACATAAATAACAGGACACAGGACAATGCTTACTGGGGGGGGGTGGGGGCTGCTTAGGGAGGGTGGAAGGAAGGAAAGAAGGGAAAGGTGGTGGTAAAGACACTGGAACTTTGATGGCGGGTGTGAGGTGAAATAGACTGAGAAGAAATTTCAATACTTGAAATAAATTTAGCATTGTAAAGAAATTTAAAACAAAACTATAAAACATGACAAAAATCAAGAAAATAGCAATAGTTACATATCAATAATCACTCTAAATGTTACTGGACTGAAATCGCAAGTCAAAAGACGTAGAGTGACTGGATGAATTTAAAAAACAAAACCCAACTTTCTACTGCACACAGGAAACCCATCTTAGTTCTAAAGGCAAATAAAGGCAGAAAGTCAAAGGTTGGAAAACTGTCCTACAATAAAGTGGTAACTTCAAAAAGGCATGAGCAGCCATATTTATAGCAGATAAAGTAGACTTCTAACTAAAGAAGCTAACAAAAGATAGGGATGGACATTACATAATGATTAAAGGGCCAATGCAGCAAGAAGACATAATGCTTATTAATATAAATATACCAAATGAGGGGGTGACTTAATATGAAAAGCGATTTTAACAGAAATAAAGAGAAACACTGACAGCAATACAATTATAGTGGATTTCAACATTCCACTTCCATGTTGGACAGATCTGCCAGATAGAAAATTAACAAGGAAACAATAACCTTAAATGACAAATTAGAACATATGGGTCTAGTAGACATATACAGAACATATCACTGAACAATTGCAGAAATCACATTCTTCTCAAGTGTTCACAGATCATTCTTAAGTACAGACCATATGCTGGGAAACGAAACAAGTGTTAACAAATTTGCAAACATTGAACTCATATCAAATATGTTTGCTGTTCACAGTGGCATAAAACTATATGTCAACCACAGAAAGAAAGATGGAAAATTCCAAAATATGTGGATGCTGAACAAAATACTTCTGAATGACTATTGGGTGAAAGAAAAAAAACAGAGAAAAAATTTTTAAAATACTTAGAGATAAATAATCATGAAAATACAAGCTATCAGAACTTACGAGACACAACAAAAGTAGTACCAAGAAGGAAATTGAAAGCATTGCAGGCCTATCTCAAGAAGCAAGAAAAGTCTCAAATAAGCAATCTAACCCTAACATTAAAGCAGCTAGGAAAGAAAATGAAACCAAATGTCAGTAGAAAGAAGAAATAATAAAAATTTGAGCAGGAATGAATGAAATAAAATAAAGGACGATTCAGAAGATCTATGAAACTAAAAGCTGAAAAGATAAAATTAACAAATCCTTGTCTAGGCTCTCTAAGCAAAAAAGAGAGAAAACTCTAATAACCAGAATCAGATACAAAAGAGGAGAAGTTACAACAGACACCTCAGAAATACAAAGTATCATAAGAGACTAGTATGAACATTTATTTATATACCAATAAATTGTACAACCTAGAAGACCTGGGCAAATTCTTAGAATCATACAGTTTTCCAACATGAGATTAGAAAGAAATAGGAAACCCAAACATACCTATCACAATAAAGGAATTTAAAAAGAAATCAAGTCTCTCCCCTATAAATCCCATGACCAGATGGCTTTACTAGTGAGTTTTACCAGCACTTCAGAGAAGAATAAATACATATTGCTTGCAATGTTCCCTAAACTGAAGGACAGAAAATTCTTCCAATTAATTTATATGAAACCAACATGATCCTGATACCCAAAGCAGACAAGAACATCACCAACAGAAAAGAAAAGAAAATTACAGACCAATATCCCTGATGAACACACATGCAAACTTCCTCAAGAAAATATTAAGAAATCAACTTTAACAATACATCAAAAGGATCATACACCATGACAAACTGAGATTTATGCCAGGGATGAGAGATGATACAACATACGCAACTGTTCATGATACAGAAAAAGCATTTGACAGGATTCAGTATACAAAAGAGATTATCATCAAAATGAAAAGACCTCCCATCTGGTGGAGTAGTACTTAGGTCAATTGCCTCTTAAGGATCTCATATCACAGACTCCTGGGTTTGAGTCCCAGGTCCTGGGAGAAACAACCAGTATGAATAACTAAATAGAAATTAAATATCTCTTCCTGCCTACCTGCCTTCATTCCTGCCTGCACACTTCCTTTAAAAAAAGGAAAAGAAAAGGAAAAGACAGCCTACTGACTGGGAGAATATATTTGTCCATCATAAATCTGACAAGGGGTCAATATCCAAAATATATAAAGAACTCATAAAACTCAGCAACAGAAAGACAAACAACCCAATCAAAAAATGGAAAGAATATCTGAATAGACATTTATCCAAAGAATATATACAGATGGTCAACAGATGCATGAAAAGATGTTCCATATCTTTTGTTATCAGGGAAATGCAAATCAAAAGCACAGTGAGATATCACTTTACACCTGTGAGAATAACCCAATGGAATACTACACAGTCTTAAAAAGATGAAATCCTGCTATTTGCAACAACATGGGTGGAATTAGAGGGGATTATGTTAGTGAAATAAGTCAGAAGGAGAAAGACAAATACTGGATGATCTCACTCATATGTCGAAGATAAAGGAATAAAGTAAACAGGCTAACCTTTGGGCCTCAACAACAGAGCTCAAGTTACTAAAGTGGGTAGGGTTGGGGCAAAGGGTGGTGTGTCCAATGGCCAGTGGTGGAGACTATTAACAATGTGGTAGTGGGCATGATATGTTATTCTATATTTGATAAAGCATGAACCTGCACATCTAAATCTTACATTGGTTTGTACATCAGTTACCAGAATAAAAAAAAAAGGAAAAACATATCTAAAAAATTAAAACCTTATGATATTAACTAATACTTCTACATGGTTTTTACTATGTGCCAGGCATGGTTCTAAGTGTTCGATCCATATGAACTCATTCAGTTCTCTTGGCAATCGTATGGAGTCAGCACCACCATAGGCCAGCTTTGAAATGAGGAAACTGAGCCATCAATACTGAATTGCCCAGGGTCGGAGGTGATGGGTGAACGGCAGAGCAAAGCAGTGGACTGAGGTGAGTGACTTTGAGTCAGTGTTTATAACACTCAGTTACTGCTTTGTAATTAGTGATTCTCAGAGAGAGAGTTCCAGCAGAGAGACCAGCAGCATCAGTATTGAAACTGGGTGGATGGGGGTCAGCAGCCAGCACATCACAGCTTCCAGGTGACTGGGGCCAGGCTCAAGTTTAAGAACAACTGCCTAGAGTCTGTCCTCTTTTCCCACAGGGAGCTCTGATGGAGAGATGGAGAGGGAGCTAGAGCCACGTTAGTGAGATTCTGGGACCTTACTTCCAGAACACAACTGGATCACTGCTTTTGAATTTTAATGAGTGCCAAAAATGGATTAGGATTGGGAAGGTGCCATACTGGTATCTGGTCCATTTCTTTCTGCAGAAGTGAACTTGAGCTTCATTCTGTTTTTCCTTTTTCTCCCTGGCCTGAGCATCTACCACAGAAAGGACCATTGATAATCAATAAGCTTTTATGGTGTCCCTAAATTACTTATTTTCCACGCAAACCTAGTCTGAGAGCAATAGATGACTTAAGGGAAAAAGCTTTCTGGATGGAGACGCATTTGTGGGTGAGGAATAAAAGGACTCTGATGTGAGGAGGCGGTGAAACCCCCAATTCTGATCTGCTTTAGTGCCCAGGTCCTTACAGAGTTTCCCATCCCTCCCCTTTTTCCTTCTTTTCTTTCATTTGTGTAAAAGCAACATTCTAATTTCATAACAGTATTTTAAAAATGACTTAAGATGTTTGGCACTAATTTTGGTGGTGGTGGTGGTGGGGTTATCCACGAGAAAATAGATGAATACTTGAGTCCAAATAAACCTCAGGAATAAGGGGCTGCGGATTAGTTGGCTTATCAAGGATTTACCTTTATCCCTTTATTGCAACGGACACAAGGATGCTGCGACAGTCACAAGGGAAAGCAAATCTGTACTGTAGAATGATGGTTGCCTGTGAGTGAACTCTGGTGTCTGCTGGGAAAACTGATGCCTAAAATGTGCAAACTCAAGAAACAAATTTGAGGGCCTTAGGGAAGCAAGCCGACCCTCAATAAATCTGGGGAACCTCTTTCCAGTTATGACGGCTGCCCAATAGGTAACATGGGGTGTTTACTGAGAGGCAGCACCCAGTAAGGAGTACGGGGCAGAGCCAACCTACAGCCGGGAGCAGGCTGTGAGCACCATGGGGCTGGGTGAGGGGCAAGAACGTTTACTTTCTTCTGCTCTCCAGTAAAAGCAACTCTCCTTAAAGTCTTCCTAGCTTCGTCACAACTGCTGATGTTAGTTGTGCCACCTGACGGAGAGAAAGACACTTGCGGAGTAGCTAACCAAATCACATGACTTTATATTAATTGCTGGATGTAGGAGGAGAATGGATTATAAACTGTCATTTTCTTGATTTAAAATATGCTCATAAATCTCACCAACTGAAATAGGAAGCCTTTCCAAACTGGACCGACTTCACAAAATGTATAAAAAAAGGAGACAAATTGCGATTCAATATCTAATCAAATCAGCTTTTAAAGAAGGATGGATTCTCTTAAAGGAGGCTAGTGAGTAAACACAACACGCTGTGCTATTAATAAAAAGCCTCCCCTTTATTTCAGGCGAGCATCTTGATTTGCATCTGCCAAACGGATCTCAGAGCTGAGTTCGTGCACAGGAGAGGGGAACAGTCGTGTGTCACTTAAAGATGGAGCTGCCTTTTGGGAAATGAGTTGTTTGGCCATGTCATGGACTGAATCATACAAGCGCAGATGCTGTGCCCATGATACCCCTGGACAGCACGGGACAGCCTGTTGGGACCACTGTCTTGTATGTGGCTTCACAATGACAGCATCATTAAGTCCTGGCGATAGCAGCTGCTTTACAAAACAGAAAAGGTAGAATTGAGAGTTCCTGACAACAACTGAGAAGGAAGGAATGACGTGAAATGGGAGAAAAGAGTGGAGATTACATGGGAAGTGGCTGTGAGCCCGGGTCATGCTCTGCAGGAGCAGGGCCTGGCCCGGGGGGTCTGCAAGATTTGGCCCAGGGTCACTGACATTGTTCTTTTGGAAATCCCTCCATCTCCTGAGTCTTCAGAAATGTGTTGCGTACACAGAAGCTCAGCAAGTGTGTTGTTTCCTTGTAGGTATCTAGGAAGGGTCCCCCACCCATGTGGAGCGCTACACTAGGCCTCGCGGGGCTGCTCACATTGGGTGGGGGACATTGGTAGACTGAACTCACCTGGAGGGCATGACTCAAAACCAGAGGGAACAAGAGGACCCGTGAGGATGGCACCAACTTTGATGAGTCTGGAATAGAGATTCGCATGGATGTCATCCAGCGCTGAGGGTCAGGTGACACTAGCTGGCATGGTTGCAGATGGGTCACCAGTAGCAGCAACATTCCACACACACCGCGCCCAGAGCACTGCTGGTGATCCGTGCCCATTGTCACTGCGATGCCACACAGGTGCTGCATCACGTGGAGAGCAACGCTGTTCTGTGGACATGGATTGCTAAAATGATGTAGGAAATGCTGAATTCAAATATGCCGCAGGTCACAGCTCCCTCTGTGACACTGTAAGCCCAGCTCACTCTTCCCCGATTCTCTCAATGGAAAAGAGGTGGACGAGCATCACAGAAGCCTGCTGACCTCCAAGAACTGTTAGAAAACACAGACACACATGTGAAAGAAGCAAAAAAATCATTTTGATTCAGAGAGGAAGATTCTAATGTAAGAGTGTGTTGAGATGCCATGTTTCCTGTTTTTTGAACTCCAACCAGAATAAGAGAAAACCACAATCGAACACACAAAAATTATAACAAAATCAGGGAGGGGTTCGTAGGAAGAAACTGGAGGAGAGGAGAGGCTGTCGGGGGGCTGAGTGTGATGGAAGGAAGGGGTGGCTTCCCTCCACTGAGAGGAACTTGAAGAGAATGGCTAGGAGACTGAACATTAGTCCCCTGCTCTGGAAATGCACAAACTCCAGTGCCTGGGGACATCCAAGGCCAGAGCTGCTAAGGGAAGAGACAGAAGGCATGTCCTACCAGGGATTTGAAGAAAGCGGCCAGGGTTGATGGGTTTTCATGGGACTTATTGCTGGGAAAGAGAGGGTAAGTGGAGTCCACCCTGGATGTAGGAGCAGAGGGGATGTGGGTGTGACCAGTCAGAGGGCACAGCTCACAACTCAGAACAGGGTTTCTGCAGGACCCACAAAAACCATCCCCCAGAACCATCCCCTGGAGGCACCCAATGAGACACTGGCTTCCTGTCGCTGTCTCTCTCCCCCTTCTCCTTCCCCCTCCCTCCCGCTCTAGGGTCAGAGGTGGGAAGGAGACTCCAGAGGCCTGGAGGTTTAAGGTGAAGAAGTGACCAAGAAGTCTGCCTCCCTTCCCACGGCATCTCTGTGCCCATCCCTGATAGGGCTGTGGAATGACAAAAGACTGGCAATCGAATGCCATCAATTCCCCACCAACTCAGGAGATGACAGTCACTGAAAAGACATCTTATGTCTCACAGATCTCAAAAGAAGAGGTGGGCAGGGCGATGCAGGAAAGTACCAGAGCAGAGCCTTTATTGTGGTTTCTGGAAAGAGGTGAGTCATTTCGCATCATTTCAGCGGACCCTGGGACACAGGGGTGGCCCTGGTTGTCTGGCCCCTGGCCCCAGGTGGTCAGGCAGGGGTGGAATTCTGAGGGTGAGAGTGCCACACAGGAGGGGCTGGGGTGGGCTCTGGGAGAGGGTGGGTCTGTATTTGCAAAGCCTGACCTGGAACCTGGAGAGGAGGAGGAGAGGTGGGGCAAGAGACCAAGGCGAGGAGACCAGGCATAGCATCAGGTTGTCCAGAACAGGGCGTGGCTGGTTTATACATGGAGGCGTGAAAGCAGCCCATTTACAGAAGCTAGTAATATGTCCTGACACAGAGCAAAGTCACCTCTGGAGCCCTAGCCACAAGCATCTGGAAGTGTAGGTTTAACTCCTGTGTCTCTGGAAGTCAAACCAGGAGGTAGGAAATGAGACTGAACAAGCCAATCAAATGCACAAATCACACACTGTGGAGTCACACAAAAGAGAAGAGAAAGGAAGGTTTGCTCTCAATCCTTCCCAGCTGACTAATGTTCTCTTCCTGCTCCTCAGTGGTCCTTTGGGAGATTATACAAGAAATAAAAAGTCACATAAGGGCTCCACATGCTTTAAATACTTTCAACCCAAACACACCTCCATCTGGTGAACCTGCCCCCTTACATACCTGAACAAACTGAGGCCCAGGGAGAACAAGTAAGTGCCTCCCGGTGCGTGATAAGTGAAATTGGACCTGCAGCTTGAGTTCCGGAGGGTCTTCTCAGCTGTTCATGGCAGTTGCATGAATATTCTGGGAGAGTAGTTGGCCTGGAAAAAAAAAATTCTGGTCTTGAATCTGGGGTCTAATGATGCTGTATATCTGCAATTCTCTTTCAACTCAAGGCCAAAAGCTAAGCCAATGTTTAGGAAGAAACTTTCTTTTGAGATTTAGGTAAAATATTATCCAATGCTGTGAAGCCACAATATTGAAGAGATTGAAGAGAATGTCTCCTGCCTTGTCTCTCTCCCTTGCCAATGCCCATAAACACTTTGAGGGAAGGTGCTTTTTTTTTTCTTTTTTAAATAGATATTGTTTTATTATTTCTTTTGCTTACATTGTCATATGCTTTTATGTCAGTTTGTGAGGACTTCACACCACACTTACCACCAGGTTCTAGTGGCCTTTACCATCATCTTCTTCCCTCCTTTCTTCCCTCCCGCCTCCCACACCCCCAGGAGCCTTTGTTTTAAGAATTCTACCAAACAGTCCAAAAAAACCCTAATCCTCCTTAAACTCTTCCACCATATTGAAGAGGGAAGACTCCCAAATGCATTCCACGAGGCTAATTTTACACTGATTCCGAAATCAGGCAAAGATTGCACCAAGAAAAAGGAAAATTACAGACCATTATCACTGATGACTATAGAAGGAAAAATTCTCAAAAAATCTTAGCAAACCAAGTTCAGTGGCACATTAAAAACATTTTCTATCATGGCTAAGTGAGATTTATTCTAGGGATGCAAGGATGGTTCAACACATGCAAATCAGACGTGTAATAACCACACCAATAAAGGGGAAAACAAAAATCATATGATCATATCAATAGATGTGGAGAAATTACTCGACAAGATTCAATTCCCATTCATGGTAAGCACTCTCTCTGAAATGGGAATAGAAGGTACACACCTGAACATAATAGAAGCCACATATGACACACCCACAGGCAACATCATACTCTGTGGTGAAAAGCAGAAAGTTTTTCCCCTGAAATCTAGAACAAGACACGGATGCTTTTCTGGTTTTTGTGAAAAAAGCAGCCATGGTAATGACATTTACCAGGACGCACCAATTCACAGCCATGAAACAGAGAGCACAGAGTTTTCAAGGTTCTTAAGTCATGTGAGCAAATTCTGAAGTAGAAAATATGGAACCGGTTGGGTAGGCTGTTTCTAAATAAATCATAGGTTTTGAAAAAAAATATTCCATCGAGATTAAGAAAGAACAAGTTGAAAGATTCCCTGAGGGAACTCAGTGACTCAGACTACAGACAAATAAATTACACCTTTGGTTCAGACTAATTCTCTGTGTGTGCTTTTGAAAAACCTATGCAAGCAAATGTGAAGAGTTACTTAGAGTTTAATTGGTTTAATGTATTAATCACTATGTTGCAAAACCATGACACTAATAGAGCAAATTTAATTGTGGAAAGAGAATCCAATTGAAGGTTTCATTTATTAGGCAAATATTTACCTCTGTTTTCTCCAGATTTTGACCGTAGAAAGAGTAGACCTATCTCACTGAGAACTTCAGGTCATGAGAGAAGCCAAAATGTTTAGTTTATTTCTGTACCACCAAATTGGAAAATAAATAAGCAGATTTACTGGGAATCAGCTAGAAGGATTGCAACCAGTCCTCTGGGAAAAACCCATAGGGACCCAGTATATTGTTTTTCTCACTTCATGTTTATTTGAAGGAGTCCCAGATCATCCCCCAAAGAAATGTGTTTTCAGAAAAGAAAGGAATACAGCAGTATATTCCTTATCTGTTTGATGTTATGGTGATGACATCAGTGCAGTAAAACATAATTTTAGATTCACATAGGGCAGGAGAATGAGATCCTTCATAGTCAATGAAAACTGTGTTCTGCACATGACTAATCTGCTGGATTCTAGGAAGAAAACGGTCTTAAAATACTTTTTTCTGGTCTCAGGGAGCTAAGATTTTCAAGGATCTTTCTGGTAGATTCACCATCTCCCAAAGTTAGCAGAAAGAAAAAATGAAAGCAAGACCATCTCAAGCCTGGGACTTTACAAGAGGAGTCCAGATATTTCTTTATAGCAGCTGCTGGTCTGTTCTCATTCCCTCTCTGCCTCTTTGTCATTCCCCAGGCAGCACTGGAGAATAAGTGAGTTTTCAGAAGCACACACAGAAGCTCACTTAGGGCCTTCGGGAAGTGACTTTATGTTCTGAGTCTTGTCTGTCTATCAGGAAAGTGGAGATAACAGCATCTACCTTATTGGGTGACTGAAAGGAATCAATAACCAGATAAAGGTGACAAGACAAACGTCTGTGATACCTCCAGAGTTTCTCCCCAAACACACTCTCCTTGGTAACACACCATGCTGCCACCTTTGCCATCTCTTCTAGAAGCAGGGATTCCTCAAGGGAGGAAGCACAGACACTAATGAGTTCACAGCTCAGTGTTTAAGATTCAAAATAGGACCCACCCTTCTTGTTCCTAAAATTTTTATTGAGAGGGAACAAGTGCACAGATTTTAGATGTACAATTCAACTAGGCAATACAGACATTCTGAAACTAAAAGGTTCACAAAAAGATCAACAAATTGAGAGTAAAGACACACTTACTAAGGCACGTGGATGAAATATTGAAACACCAGCAAGAGCAGAAGATTCGAAAAACTTCCAGAGATAGGGAAAAAAAGGTCACATATAAAAGCAAGAGATTTCAAATTGTATGAGGGCTTCTCAAATGCCACAATGGAAGGCAGGGGACCAGAGAGAAATGGTTCTCAACCTACCCAGTGATGGGGTAGATGAAAGACATTTTTAATATATACATGGTCTAAAGATACTGATCTCTGACATATCTTTTCTGATGAATTATTGGAGGAGATGCTGGGCACAGGGTTGGAAACTCTGGTACAGGGTGACCTCCAGATGCAGATGGACAGAGCCTCTCACGGGGACACTGACTGCTCCAGGGCTGCTCCCACAGTGGGGTGAGGGTGGGCGAGCTCTTCTCTCTGTACCTAACCTGCAATTATGCAGCATGAGTAGACCACATCTCTGAGGTCACTTTCATTCTAACATTTGGGTAATTGTGACTATGGAAGCAAGAGGAAGGACAGTAAAAGTAGAAGAGGAGAAGGAAATGAGAATGGAGAAGGAGATGGAGAATGAGGATAGAAAATGGGAAGAGAGAAGAAAATCCAACCTTTGTTGAGAATCTAGTAGTTGGTTTGGCATTCTGCCTTCTTAATGGAGGCTTATTAAATGACAGAACCTCCGTGGGTAAAGTGCCCTCGGCAATGCATCTCAAAATAGAAGTCTCCGTATGTTTTTGGAAGACATTAATTCCATTTTCCAGGGAGAATTTTGTAAAAAAGAGTTTACTTGGGCAATTAAATTCTCACCTTTCAACATATCTGTCTAAAAGATATATATGTAAAAAAGAAATCATGTCTTGTATTTCCTATGAGCCAGCACTTTCTAAGAACATATGTAACTAAGTCAGTCATCGCAACATTAAGAGGTCAGTACCTCTAAACCCTTATTTATTAATTATGCATCTTGTGGCTCAGAGAGGTTAAGTCATTCGTCCAGAAAGAAGGCAGAAACCAAGATTCAAATGGAGGTCGGTTTCATTCCAAAGTCTGTGTTCCTTACTCTGGTGACCCAGAGCTCAACTCTGATGACAGGAGGATGACAATGGAGGAGCTCACCAAACCTTCAGACTCAGCCTCTCATGTCCACTTCTCCATCTCTTTCTCTTTCATCTTCATCTCCTCCAGCTTGGTCTTCTCTGTCTTTCCCTCGCTGCTTTTCTCATCTTCTCTTGGAATGGGCACTACATTCAAAAATTGGGCCACCGAAGAAGCTGAGCCCTGAGCGATCTTACTCCCACCTGTCCACACCCCAGTCCCTGCCTCCTCCCACTGTCTGCTCTGAATTTCTCTGGTTTCTGGCCCTCCAGGGCTGCTTCTTGCAAACACAGGACAATAGGCACACCTGTTCTTATTTCTTACCGCTGACCCCAACTCTAGCATACCAACTTATTCCCTACTGTGCACTTTTCTGTTTTCACTTAGAAATATATCCAGGAAATATTTCCACTATAATCCATATGGGGCTTCCTTATTCTTTTTATAGCCACAGGCTATTTCATGGTGCAAGTAAATCACAGGTTTATTTAGCCTTTCCTCTGACATGGACACTTAGGCAGTTTCCACGTGTTTCAGTATTACAGGCCAAGCTTCAGTGAATAATCTTGTCACATGTCATTCATCTCTCTCAGCTCTGACCCCAGCAGTGGGCTTGCTGGGTCAAAGGGATATGCCTTTGATTTTTTTTTTTTTTTCTGGGGCTTAGACCCCAGTCCTTGAGTTTTACATGGTGTGAACCTTGGCTGCAGAGCCACAGCGGTGCTCCTGCATTTGAACTTTGATGACTTCATTTTCTCAGCAGGGGCTTGTCAAACTTGTGGAAGTTTTCCAATAGAACCAAGGGCAAATTTCACCTGCTGTAGTTGTAACATGCATGTCTCTGATTCTGAATATTCACAAGTATGGGAGACCGTCTGTATTTCTTATGCTAGGAACATCTCCAGACCTTTGTCCAGTTTTCTATTAGTCTTGTAGTCTGAGAGCTTTTTTAAAAAAATCTTTTATATATTTTGGAGAAAAAACACTTTTCTGTGTCATGAGCTGCAAATATCCTGCCCCCGCCCCTTTTCTGTCTTCTTTTCTTTGTGTTGTGTTTCATCTTTGTTTTCTGCATAGTGGCTGTTTACATTTACAGTGATAACCATTTGGCTTCTGGAGTCTGAGAATAGTTAGCTAGGCTAACCTACTCCAAGGCTGTCCCATCAACCAGAGGCCTGGCAGGAAGGGGAGGGCACACGCTAATTAGGATCATTCAAGAGAAGCTAAACGCAAGGACATGGGCAAATTTTAGGGGCCTCACTGTGGCCATGCAAGAATTGGATGGCAATGGAGATGCTGTCACCTGAGGCCCTGGGGTGAAGGGACAGAGTTGCTGCTGCAGCCTGGAAGGACAGGGTCATGGAGACCAGCTGTCCTCGAGAAAGTACCATGCCAGTTGGAGACACTCGGCCTTTGGAGAAAACAGGGTGCAAGCACCTGTCCCTTGTGTCTTCAAATCTAGTCCTTGCTCCATGTTGGCCAGGTGCAGAGCCATCTCCGTCATCCACCTGGGATGGACTTCCTGCCAAGAATGATGGCAACTGAGCGGAAGGGAACTTTGCGGTGAATGAGGTGCTGGAAGAGACCCAGCTATGAACAATTCTATAGCGCCTTCTGGTAGAACTTACACACTTTACTTCTTCCACTTACTTCCACTTTACTTGGAACCACCTGAGTGTATCTCAGTGTTCTGTCTATGGTATGGTTGCAACTAATTTCTCCTTAACAGCTATCCACTTGTCCCACAGGGTTGATGAGGAGGAGCCAGCCATATTTGTCGTCCACTAACATCCCGGGGGCATTTGTTTTTTCTGGATTTTCTATTCTGTTGCATTGGGTTTCCATTCTTGTGCCATTTGGTATTCATTCCATGGCCTGTGATGGCTTTTAAGAAATGGGAAGGCTTCCTCATTTCCTTCCATCTAGAATTCTCCTGTGCCGCCGGCTTGTTGATTTTGAATGACCTGCTCGTATCCTTCTGAAAGAAAGAAGGGCTCTGCTCCGGGGCATCTAAGTCTCGTGGGTGGGGGATGTGAAGTGGCCCCCGCTCAGCCGCCAGGCTTGGCCATGGTAAAACTGGGGGAAGAACGACAGTGGCTAAGAGTGGAGAGCTCAGCCTGGAAATTTGCAAGCCTTCTGTTAGAACTTCCCTGGCCTTTCTTTTTACGTACAAATCCCAGTGGGTGGGTTTTCTGGACAATCTGAGTGGAGTGTGACCCTGCCTTTGGTTCTTCTCCAGAGAGCCAGCCACCAGGAGCCTGCGAGGAAGTGCCTTGCACACACGTGTGCTCCCAGAAAGGAGTCACAACCAAAGCCCGTGATGCAGATTGGGACACGGATGGGGACCAAAGGAAACAGGACAAGGAAATGAGTGCTCTTTCTAACAGACGCAGAAGCTCTGGCAGTGGGAGAAGGAGGGAGGAGCCCGGGCTGTGATGCCCTGAGGTGCTGGGGACCCCAGGGTGCGGGACTCCCGCCAGGCTGCTGCTTCTGCGTGCGCAAGCACCTGTGACAGGAGGGGAGTGAGGGAGCCGTATGAAGGCTGAGGTTCAGCCTTGTACCTGGTGATATCAAGAAAACTGGGTTCTGGAGATTATCCATCTCCAGCTCTTGGCACGACCAGATTTAGAAGTGGCCTCGCAGGGCAGCGATGGTGCAAAGTGCCACCTGATGGACCCACAGCAGTGGGTGCTGTTGGTGCTCTGTCCCTCATACCCCACCCCCACCTCCCTCCCGCATTGTTCTTGTGTGCCCACACCCCAGTCCTCGGGCTTTGCTTCCAGGAGTGGTTCCCAGGTTTGGGTGACCCTGAGGGAACAGTGCATGAGCCTCCCCTTGCAGAGTTCTGCCAGCGCCTGGCCATTATATCCGCCTAGAGTGGCCCTTGGCCATGAATAACTGGCGATGAGTCTGAAAGCCCAGGGTCCTTGCTTTGCTGCAGAATAAACTCTGAGGTGCCATTTCACCCACATTCCTCAGCAGATTAGACTGAGCTTCAGTAGCTGGCATAGCACCTCCAAGGCCTGCTCTGTTGGCCCGGTCCCCTCAGTTTCCCAGAAGGATTGTCCAAATAACCCACAGGGCACAAATCCTGCTCTCAGACCTGCTTCTAGGGAGCCTGGTCCCACAGAACCTTAAGAGTCCTAGAAATGTAGGAGGAAAAGGCCCTTCACCCACAGAACTTGTCTGGGGTGTTTGGAAAGAGTCCTTGGCTAAGTGCTTCAGGGAGAGGGGCGAGCCCGCCTGCACTGCCACGCTGGCACAGTGCCATTGCAGAAGAAGGTGCAGTTCCCTGCGGGTGCTTTTGTCTTCTGGTCTAGATATATAGTTGGGGCCTGAGTGGAATGCTGAAGCCTTGCCTGGAAGGGGCCGGGGCTGGAAGTGGTACTCAGCTTCTCCTCGAGGTAAATATAGAATAATATTAAATTTCACAGAAATGTTAAATTTCTTGGGTTAAGACATCCAGCTGGCCCTGTATCCTCATGTGAAAGAGGAGGTTTTGTTGCTGTGCCCTCTGAAGGGGAACTAGGAAGGCAGAGGGAGCCAGGATTGAGGGTGGACAGGTGAAGGGCTGGCTGGGGGACCCCGGGGATTTCCTTAAAGGAAAAGGAAGGTGCTACTGTGCAGGGCATTTCTGGTTCCTCTCCTGGAAGCCTGTGAATCCAAGATGGAGCCAGGGGAGACTCCATGACTCTAATGAAGACTGAGAGGGCCTCCTTTACGATGGCGCTAGAGGGCTGGCCCCTTCTGCAGTAGCTGCCCCTCTGCCCTGTTTTTAAGTCTGAGTTTTGGCGGAACTTCCTTGTCATAAAGTACATTCAAATACTAGATATACTAAAGATGTTGTGAGCTAACATCTACTGACAAGAACAGTGATCAAGTTTATGAATCATTCATCTATTCTCATGCCAATTCCCAAAATGAAATGCTAGCTTGTGCTGGGGGACATGTAATAAGATTTGAGTGGCTGTGGGCCAGCTCCTGTGTTGCAGGTAATCAGAAGGGGCACGACTGTCTCCAGCTGTGACTGGCTTCTGCTGCATGAGCGAGTGTGGACTGTGTCCTACAAGCTCTTCCAGAAAGCTGCTCCAAGGCCTGCTCAGTATCAAGGAGACATGGGGGGAGCCAGTGTTAGAACGGAAGGAGACCTCCGCGTACAGAACAGAATGGCAGACGGGCAAGGAGAAAACCACATGAGGTCACAGAGCTGCTGTGAGAACGAGACAGATGACACGTGGAAGAGCAGAAGGCCTGGAATGAACGAGAAGACACTGTGTGTTGTTTCTGTATATATACATGCACACCCATGTCACTCCACAGTTTCAATTACTTATTATATTCAGATACTAATGAATAAGTTATTACACAGTAACCCATTCTTTATATTTGTTATCTGTAATACATTATGTGCATATTACCTGATTATTTTAATATATTATAAGTTATATATCGATAAATTGTTATAACATGTATAATATGTTAACATGCTGTCTAATAATTTATCAAATATTATACATTAAATAGTATTAAATTTTGTTATATATAAAGTGAACATATAAATGCATTAAATATATAAAAATGAATATCATCTCTCCTTATCCCTTCCGTATCTCCCTTGGTCTTCATCATCTACCCATCAGCTTCCCCATCCTTCACTGCAAGCCAGGTGAACAGAACTCAAAGGAGCAAGCACCGTCTTTTGTCAGAGATTCCTACAAGACCAGAAAGAGTATTTTTCAGAAAAGCTCATGCTGCTTCATGACCGCAGCATGTGGAATGCCCTATTGTTACCTTCTCCACATCCTCCAGTGTGAGGCCCTGTGCCTGTCCTGTGTCCCTGAACCGTCATGGTCGCGCAGGGAGGCAGAGGAGAGCCTTGGCTCTGTAACCACAGAGGGGCCTGTGAAGAAGCTCCACCCCATCTCTCCAGACCTCCCAGGTCTTCCCCAGAGTGCCTGGCTGAAGAGCACACCTCTACCTCTCCCCACCCTCTGAAAACGTACTTTCCATTTCTAAGCAGGCCTCTCTGCTGGGATCACGACCAGCCAACTGACTAGCGGGGTCCAAGCTACACACCCTGCAGAATGAAGCATGGGACAGAACCAACCTCCAGACCGTGGCGTGCAAATATATCACATTTCAGGAAGCAAGAAGATAGCCCTGACTGGGCCCTGGGTCCCTGTCCACCCATGTGACACAGGGGAAGACCGTCCTTTCAAGTTCTCTGTCTCCTTCCACATTGCACATGTAGGAAAGAATTCCAATGAGTATTTTTTTCACTCCCCTAGTTCTCAGGTTGCAAAATTAGGAAATCACCCCAAACCTGGACACAGAAAATACCATCCCAGGTTTGCAGGTATTTACAATGTGTCTATTTGCTCTTACCCTGGCCCTTGGTCAGAAGCATGTGTGAGGGTTTTCCACAGCAGTTGCTTCTTGATATATATTTTTCAAGGGACAATGGTACTTTGTGCACCCTCCACACCAGTGCTAATGCCTCTCCGCCACCCCACAGGGGGCCAGGTGCAGGAGAGGATCCGAGTGACAAAAGAAAACTGATTGGAGCCAAGGGGAACCAGAGATTTCGGTATATAACATAAAATTGCAGCGTTTCGGTAAGAGGGCGGGTTGTCCTTCATGGGCTCCATGATGAATTAGCAGAGGGACATGCCTGGCATCAGTCAGACAGTGATGGCACCTGGTACCAAGGAGGGCATGGAGAGACATTCACACCAGCTACTGCAGGGAAAGAGGAACAGCCTTCAACCTGGCTTCTCCTCCCACGAGCCTGTTAATAGCTGCTAAGGTCACTTTCATGCTTGCCTGTTGTCTCTCTTGCCTTCCAAATGGGTTGGAGGTGAGCTGGTGTGGAAGGGGAGGGGGACAGTGGAGGTGGACAGCTGACAATAGTCTGTGGCTGTCCTCTGTTCATCTGACTGGCCACGATTAGCAACAAGATGCCCCCTGAGGGAAAAGGCTGAAGGATTGTTCCCTGGTCTTTCTATCAGCAGATCCTCTTTTCCAGGGACTATGTTGTCAGAGAATATGACTTTATTTAGTGCAGGGGCATAAAATCCATTCCAAGCAGAAAGAAGGGATTCATTTTCCCTTTTGGAACGTGGTCAGCAGATCCAAGAACTGAGCCCTGCCCCCACTGCCCCCGTTCCATGTCTGTAATTAATCTCCTGGATTTAGTCTGTTGGGTGCAGAAGAGAAATGGAAGTGCAGTCCTTGAAAACTGGACACTGTGTACCTCTGTAGGAGGGCACAAGATCCAGTAGGCATGCGGGCATGGGATTTGTTGCCTGTTATCTGGGTCTAGGCATAATTAGTAACAACATGTATTAAGTAGCCACTAAGTGTCAGTCGCCCCACCAGCTGCTGTAGCTGCAATGAGGCCTAAAACTGGCATATTCATATGCTTTCTGATGGTTTTGATGGTTATCAGAGAGGAAATAACACAGCGGCCTAAAGGAACAACACTACCCTTTAAAAGAATACAAATTATCACATTCAACTTGTACTTATTTTATAAAAGAACAAAAATGGAAGTTGTTGAATCTGAAATCAATGTTCCTTTACTATAACAGAGATCATTTCTCTATGTATTAAAAAAAAAGATTACAGAAGATTTAGCAGGTTGGGATTGTATATATGTATGTACACACACACACACACACACACACACACACACACACAGTCTCCAGTCCATATCAATAGACTCTGCTCAATTGAAGATGAAGATGTTAGTTTTCTCATACTGCTCCCTTCTTCCCCTCCCCTTCCTCTAATTTTCCTGTTACATTATTATTATAATAATAATAATTATTATTATTGGTTGAACTGCATCTCCCCTCCAAGATATGTTCAAGTCCTAAGCCCTATGATTGTGATTTTATTTGGAAATAGGGGCTTTGCAGGTGTAATGATCTAAAATGATGTCATACTGATTGAACCCAGTGGCTAGTGTCCTTCTGTGACAAGGACATTTTGAAACAGACACACAAAGGAAAGACAGAGGCAGAGACTGGAGTAGTGAGTTTTACAGGCCAAGAAACACTCAAGATTACTGGCAACCAGCAGAAACTTAGAGCAGGCTGGGTCCAGTTCTCTGCGGGGTGGGCTGCAGGAACCAGCCCTGCCCAGATCTTGGCTTCGGGCTTCTTGTCTCCAGAACTCTGGGAAAATCACCCAGTTGGCAGCTCTTGGTTGGGCAGCCCTAGTGCACAAACATAATCACTTGACATTGTCTAGGTTGGCATGAACCACGTTGGTCCTACTGATGTGTGGCACATGCTTTATATTTAGACACGTCATCAGCACCTGTGTCTTTGGGGCTCCCTCTTCTCTGGCCTTGCTACTTTCTCTTCTCATCGTTGAACTCCTGATGAAATCCACCTTCCTCCATTCCCTTTCTTTTTGTGACAGATATTTCTTTTCACTGGACACATGCTTGAGTAGCTCTCTCCACACCTTCTATTTGCTCAAAACTTAAAGAAGGTAACATGACATTATCCTCTTTCCTCGAGACCAATTTGTTCTTCTGAGAGCAGCTTGAAGCCGATTGCCCTTCCTGCTGCTAGGGAATGGCACCCGTAGAGGGACAGGATCTGGAAGCAGGAGCTGCTCTTGTTGCTGGACCAGCCGGACTCTCTCATGAAAGGAAAGTCTGTGAAATGCTCAGGAAAGGACCTGCTCCACCCAGCTGTGGGCCACCCTCTGCTCTCGGGTTCAACATCATTCCCCATGCAGTATGTGGTTCTGGGGTCTTCCTTTTACTTCCTGCCTATTCCAGTCACTTCCTTGTTCTTCCCATTTCTCTCTCTCTCTCTCTCTGTCTCTGTCTCTCTCTGTCTCTCTCCTCTCTCTCTCTGTCTCTCTCCTCTCTGTCTCTGTCTCTCTGTCTCTCTCTCCCCTGTCTCTCCTCTGTCTCTCTCTCTGTCTCTCTCTCTCTGTCTCTCTCTGTCTCTCTCTCTCTGTCTCTCTCTCTGTCTCTCTCTCTGTCTCTCTCTCTGTCTGTCTCTCTGTCTCTCTCTCTCTCTCTCTCTCTCTCTCTCTCTCTCTCTCTCTCTCTCTCTCTCTCTCTCTCTCTCTCTCTCTCTCTCTCTCTCTCTCTCTCTCTCTCTCTCTCTCTCTCTCTCATACTAGCAAGAATGAAAGGAAGTAGGCAGGCAGGGAGAGGAGGAAGAAGCATTTTAGTTATTTTATTTAGTTGCTCATCTTGGTTCCTACCGGCCCTGGGTCTCGAACCCTGGTCCTTGGGATGTATGTGAACTACACCATGGCTGATCATGGCCTGTCCTACCCAGTTCTCTCATAATGCATTACACCATTCATCAATCTGCTTGGCCCTCAGGATTTGAGGGATCCTTCGTTTGGCATCTAGGACTGGGGCTGCCTGAGTCTGGTTATGTTGGGCTGGGCCTCTCTGTCCACTCTGGCTTCTGATTTTTAAAATGCACTTTGGGTGTTGAGGGGGTAGAGTGGGGTGTATACTTTTTTCTCCCTGGGTTGCTGCTGGGAAATTCTTTTTATTTTCCAAATTACATTTTGTTCTTACTGTTGTTGATATCTAGAGAGGGAAATTCTGTAAGGCTGTCTGAACTCAGAAATTCACTGTTAAAAATAATGGGCCTCTGTTGAACTTAGGTTTGACATAATAGGCAGCAAGTAATGTTGACTGGCTATGTAGATGAATATATTATTATCCAGCTCTTAAATTTCATCCTCTAACCCTAGTGAATTGGCAAAGAGAAAAGGACCATGAGGAATCTATATATATGGAGGGGCAAGGGAGGTATTCTGTTTATGGAGACTGAGAAAGACCCCCAGTGTGCTGTGTGTGGGGAGACCCAGGCAAGTGACTGGAGGGAGGATTTCCCCCGACAGAGAATTCCTCAGTCTTTTTGTTTTCTTTGGACACTCTGTAGATGGAACGAGGCCCTTATACACTGGGGAGAGCCGTACTTTCCTCGGTATCTGAATTCAAAACCAAATCTCTTCCAGAAACACCTTCACAGAAACACCCAGAAAATGGGACATCTCATGACTCAATGAAGTTGATCCCCCAAATTCACCATCATAGGCAGTGTTCGGCATAGGAGCTGAGAACTTAGATCCTGGAGTCAGACAGGTTTGAATTTGGAGATCTGCTCTTGACATGCTCTGTACCTTTATTTGAGCTTACTTAGCAGCTCTAACAAGAGCTTCCTCACCTGTAAGAGAGAGGGTGAGGTGATGGAATTTGTACATCGTGTCCAGAATGGAAATCTGAGCTCTAAGGCGAGACTGCAGATTATACTGTATCTTGCTGTGGACTCTGACTTGGGCCCTTGCAAGGCTTTTGCCTCATTGAACTGCCCACTCTCAGCTGGCTGGGTTGTGTGGACAGTGTCCAGAGTCAGGTCGGGGCTTGGGGCCTTCCCCTCAGATTCCGCTATTTGGGTGAAATGCTTCTTTTATCCCAGTAGGGGATACTTATATTCCTCACCTCCCATTTCTCCAGGAGTTGCATCTTTGCACTATTGCCAGATGTATTCTTTGCTGCAAAGTGAAGGAATGGGGGGTGAGTGCTGTGAGCCGGGCCATGAGCAGTAAGAGCGTCAGCACTGCCGTGATCCACTCAGCACAGCAGACGCTGGCACCCTCGGCACCCACAGGGCCCAGCAATGTGGCAGGAAGGGGTGCATCCTTTCCTTCGGCTGTTCGTGGGGAAGTAAGGCACAGAAGTGGCCAACTGCTAACCAGGGGACACTCAACAACTGCCCTGCTCAGCCTGGAGGTGGCTCTCCAGCCAGGAAGAATGTCCGGGAGCAGCAGGGAGTCAAGCAGTGAGGATCCTTTTTTGCACCCAGGACACACAAAGACCGGGTAATTGGAACTTGACAGAATAGCTCTGGGTTTCCACGGCCGAAGGGTGGCAGCGATACTGACAACACCACCTGTAAGGTGACCCTCCTCCTGGGCAACATCCACACTGATGACTGTGGGTGCAGTGGCGAGTGGTGAATAATGCAAGGTGGGGAGCAGAAGTGCTCTCAGCTGCACAGGAAAGAGGCGCCTGGTAAGACCTAGATAGTACTCCAAACCTTTTAGGCCAGACAGGACGCCACGTGCCCATGGTGCTGTGGAGAGCCACCTTCTGCAGGGGCTCATTTGCCACAGAGTCTGGCCTGGCAGGTGACCTGACCCAGCAGGACCAAGGCCTGGGGGCCAACTCCTGGAGAACTAGGGTGTTGAGAACATGAATGTCGCCCATGGGAGTCAATGAAACCCTTCACACAAGTGGAAGAATCTGATGAGAGGGCTCCAAGCCCCTGCCTGATATTGGGCCCTGCCCATTTCAAGATCAAATACACAGTGACTCCTCTCACAGAAACCACTCCTGACTGCTGTGGTCGCTCCTTAAATGAGATCCCATGAAGCCTGTTTCCTGGGCTCCAGGTGCGTGGGCCAGGAGAGGGCTCTTCAGCAGGTGTTCGGCTGTGCTGGTTTTCATGACCCCCTCAACCCCCAGAGCTCCCCCTTGATGCTCATCTCAGCCCACCATCACGTGAGCGCTTCTGCTGCCTTTCCCGCCAGCCTTCCCCTGGTCTTCTCTGCTACCAGGAGAAGTTGGAGAGTCTGATAGAGGGAAAGCAGCTGCAGCCAGAGCAAAGCCAATGCTGTCACAGCCTCTCCTGGGCCCGTCTGCCCTCAGGATGTGAGAGCTTTGAGATTTTCCAGGAGCAGGAAGCCTCTCTAGAATGCTGCTTCCAGAGAGGTATTCCTTGTGAGACAGAATCAGAAATTCCTGGAGAATTTCCCTTTCTTCATTTCAGATCCCTGCATGCTCATCTTGCTACCTCTTTGAAGTCCTTGTTCAAAGGACCCCTCCCCGCAAGCCCCACCTATTTAAAACTGACCCCCATACTCAACACGCCCTCCCATGCCCCTTACCTACTATACTGATTCCTTTTTCTTTAGCCTGTACCACCTTAAAAATGTACTTATTCATGAAGTCCATTGTTCATTGCCCTGCCACAGCTAAGATGAGGTGTGCAGGCTCTTAGTCCTTGATGCCCCCCCAATACCAGCAACCCTTCTTGCCAGAGGGAAGATGCTCACTGAGTATGTATGCAGGGAGCTCAGCAGAGAAAAAATGAAATTAAATTGTGATAGGCCTTTTAATTAGCAATATACACTCCTGCTAGATTTTAAACAATAAAACACACAAACATTTGCAGAGGATCATGAATAATTGACTTATGAGAAGCCAGATCATGTGGATTCTATGTGGGGAAAAGAGAGAAGTGGTGTGAGTGTGAGGGGGTGGAGGGGGATGTATTAAATTAGAGGGAAAATCAAGAAGATGAATCCCTTTGCTTGAACAATGAGACTGTCTGGTCTGTTGGGGCCAATTTTAATTTTTCAGAGCTGAGGTCTCTTCTCCAGTTATTGATGACTTAAAATTCTCCCCTGGATTCTAGAACTGCCCTAGAGCTAGAGTTGCCATGTCTAGTGCATTATTTGATCTGTAGAAATAAACTCTTTGGGGGCAGGATAGTTCACCAAACTTTTGAAAACCAAACTTATTGAAGGTGACAGCTGCCTTGGGCGAGGGTCGCCACTGGGTAGCGTTTCCGCAGATGTGGCATGAACACTGGGTGACAACGACATGCTTCAAAGCATATCATCAAAGGATATTGTCCCAGTCTCCCTTAACGACAATAGTTTCCTAAAAAGGAAAACCAACCCCTGCTTTAATTTGGTTTAAAGTAACAACAGGAAAATAGATATGTTATTCAGAGCTTTCCCACCTCTTGTCCCGATTTAAAGTCTTCCAGGTAAAGAGTAAGGAGGAAGCTATGCTACAGAGAGAGAGGACCAGTTCTGAGAGCCTGAGACTTGGCCTAGCTCTATCGTTAAGCCAGCTGTGTGCCCTCAAGCAAGTGATTTAACCTCTCTGTTTTTCTCATCTCTAAAATGAGGGACTTGGAGCTCATCCCCGAGCCCTGCTTATCCTGACAGAAAGTTCCTTAACATGTTTCCTCATTTTAAAAGTGCAAACACTTTCCTCAAATAGTACAGTGTCTAGCACGTAGTAGGCACACAGCTAACTGACTCTCTTTCCTCCACTTCCTTTGCCTAATGCTCCAAGCTCTGTGAGGGTGCTGGTCTCTGTGTCTCCCTAGTACTCACACAGAGGTGCCTAACGGAAACTCTGTCAGGACTAGAGAAATAATGAGGAAAATCATGTAAGCAAGGCATTCACCAGGTCCTTTCTTCACCTCATTACCAGAGGGTGGGATTTGAGAGCAGTGTCCCTCTGGACCTATTAATAACAACAGCTAACCTTTAATGAGCCCCTCCTCCACCTCAGCACTAGGCGCTGGACATGTCACTTCCAAGCCCCACAACAACTGCACGAGGTAGATGTTTTTATCCTCTGGTGCAGTTCCAAGGAGTCTACAGAAAACTGAAGATGTAGAGGCTGGATTCTGCTGGCACACCCACGACCAGCTGAATTTTTGCTGGTGCTTTGCGACCGAGGGGTGGGTCTGTGTGCTGGATACCCAGCTCCAAATGCAGGTCACAGAGGCCTGTGGCCAGTGTCTTCCCCTCATGGTTGGCAGGCTGTTTTTCTCCCAACACCATGCACCACTGGGGAGTAGGTTAGAAATGCAAATTCTGAGCCCCTGCCCAGATGGTCCCTCCTACTGTGTGTCTTCGCAGCCCTGGGAAGGACTCTGTGGAGACTCAGGCTTGAGACTCACACATGAAGTGTATGTTCTGGGTACCCGTGTGCACTAGGAGAACTAGACTCAGATGTATCCTTACATTCTAGAACACTGCCACCTCCTCTTTCATGGAGAGCACTGACCAGGTGGCCCACTGAAGATGGGGTTGGAGGAGGGGAGTGGGTGAGGAGGAGAAGCTTCTATTTCCAGCAAGAACAAATGCTCCCTCCACCAGAGTTAGTGTGAACCAGCCAAGCTCCAGAGGGACAAACTGAGGTAAGCCAGAGTCCTCAGGGGAGGTTCAAGCCCAGGGGGCTGGTGGGCAAACAGCCAACAGAGCTGACCAGGGCTGGGCCAAGGTGAGAGACGTGCACTGAGAGGAAGAACAGTGTAGACACCAGGGACACGGTGTGGCCAAGACTGAGTGAGCCACAGTCAGTCCACGGTGGACACCTGCTAAGCTGTCTCAGGGCAGCAATGTGTGACCCCATCTTTCCTTGGCTGTCTGCCTACTGCAGGAAGAATCGAGTCCTTCCCTCCCCCAGGGGGACGGGTGAGGCACACTGATGATGGCAGGGCCATTTGGGGGGTGAATTGGGATAGGGTGGCAGGGTGGAGGACTTGATCAGAATTCCTCAAATGGGCACAATGATCCGAAGTGCCACTTTCATTAGACATAGTTGCTGGGATGATGAAATGAATATTTGCCTGAGGCGTAATGTTCAGCTCAAACAATGAAACACCAGCATTTCCATTTCTCAGTATCATGCGATAAAAGAAATTGCATTTACCTTAAGGCTGAGGATAATCCTGTTCTATATTTTTTTTTTTTTCTGGAATCACAGTTCACAGATCAGGCCAAGACCGGGGAGGGTGTGGTGACATGGCTGTGGCACAGAGCAGAGCATGATGACCTCGCCCTGCAGGGCTCCCTAATCCTCCTGGAGTCAAGGGACGAGGACAGCTCGGGAAGCAACTTTGGATGTTTCTGTTTCTCATCACGAGGTCTTTGCCATCTCCCTCTTTATGTGTGACATGTTTACCAGAAAATTAGGGAACACCGTCAAGACAAGGAGATTCTCGTTGCTAATGCTTTTCTTTTTTGTTTTATGAAAAAAGAAGACTTGTTAAGAAATTGAATGGGTTTTAAATTTTCTACCTCATTTGTGTATTAAATATCATTTACTAAAATGTTTTTAATTCAGGAAATAATAAAATGAAGCATTCATCCCCAAATAAATCAGATTGTGACAGGGGAGGAGACTTGCTTTATTGTTTTATCACAATAAAATGCAGCAGCTGTGGGTAGAGGGAGGTGGGACAGATGGTCAGCAGAGGAAAAGGGGAGAGGAGGTGGCAGGAGAGCCTGCAGGAGGAGACTCACCGGAGGAGTCCCACACGACGGAGGGGACAGATTCCTGGACTGGAGCCCTTGCACATTCTGGTGATCCAAAGTCAATTTCTGAAGATCTAGAAGATTTTCCAGGGGCACTGGAGCTGGAAAGGACGAGAGTTCTGAGGAGATTGAAAACGTGAGCTGATTTTGTAACTTATATCCAGGAGCTCCTCCAAGCCACGGTCCACACTACAGCCAGAGGAGTTGATAAAAACACAGCCATTGTCCCTCATCTTGCCTGTATTTGCGACCCTTCAAGAAAAAGACCTCACACGGCGGGAAGGCCTCCTGATGTAGTCACATGTCCCTTCCAGCCCGGCTCCTCTCCCCTCCATTTCAGGACCGCAGCCTCCAGCCCTTCTCTCAGGGCTGCAGACCACCCTGAGCCTCCTGTCTGGGTGAGCCTGGCCCTGAAACCACTCTGCGCCCCTCCCTCCTGTGTCCTCCTCCTCCTCCTTCTTAGGACTTCAGCCCGAAGACTCAACTTCGCAGCAAGGGAAACAAAAACCAAAGTAAACAAATGGGACTACATCAAAACTAAAAAGCTTCTTCACAGCAAAATAAACTACCATCAAAACAAAAAAAACAGTCTATTGAGTGGGAGAAGATATTTGCACATCATCTATCTGACAAGGGCTTAATACCCAAAACATACCAAGAACTCATGAAACTCAGCAGAAAAGCAAACAGTCCAATAAAAAACAATGGGCAGACGGGAACACTTTTACACTATTGGTGGGAGTACAAATTATAGAAAACAGTGTGGAGCTGCTGTTATTTTAGAAACTTGGGAAACATCTTAGAATCACCCTGAAGTCATGCGGATCAGAAATAGCCCAAAGAATCAGCTCCAGGACGGAGTCACTAGTGGCTCTGCAGACTGTCACAGCCTGGGCGACCTGACTTGCTCTCTAGCTGGAATACCTTTACGAGAGATTTTCTAGTATTTCCACTGGTGCCTTAAACTTAGAGGTGAGACTCGCCATCTCCCCAAAAGCACACCAGATCCTGAACCTACCATGGCTTTAGTCTCTGCTGAGTGTTGGGGAGCGGTTTCTACAGGACCAAGTACTTCAGCAGACCCTGGCCTATGAGTGTTTGTTGAAGGACAGAATGACTAGCCCATTGATTGAGAACTGACTTGGTGGCCTTTTTTTTTTTTCCATTTCTTTCTTTATTGTAGTAATTATTCTACACATTAAAATAATTTCCTATGTATAGGTTCCCCATTTCTTAGATCTATTTTAACACACCCTGCCCTCCACCAAATCACCAAGTGTTCTTCTCCATTGCCCAGTGGGCTCCACCACCATTTGCCCCTGCCCGCCTTGTTCCCTTTTGGTGACCTCAGTTCTGTTGCACATGTTTCAGGGTTGGTTATATCTTATCTGTTCCTTTGTTTTTTGTCCATTCACATTCCACCTATGAGTGAGGTCGTCTGGTATCTGTCTTTCTTCTTTCGACTTGTTTCACTTAGATAATCCCCTCTAGCTCCATCCATGTTGATTCAAAGGACAGGGTTTCATCTCTTCCTAGTGCTGCATAGTATTCCATTGTATATATAGACCCCACATCTTCATCCATTCATCTGATGTTGGGCACTAGGTAATTTCCAGTTCTTGGCTATTGTGAATAGGGCCACAATAAACATGGGGGTATACACGCCTCTGAGGATTGGTGGTTTTGTATCTTTTGGGTAGATGCCTAGAAGTGGAATGACAGGATCGTATGGGATTTCCATCTTCAGTTTTTTGCGGAATCACCAAACTGTTTTCCATAGGGGCTGCACCAATTTGCACGCTTGGTGACCATTTTTAATGTAGTGTAAGGGTGAGAGGAAATCGTCCTTTGAAGAAGTGTGGTTCTTGGATGAAGTGGATGAATATGTGTGCTGGTGTTTCTGCACATTCATTTTCTGTATTCTAGGCTGACTTGTAAACTCAATTCTGGTGATAACGGTCTTTTTGGTTTTATAATTTTATTATGCTATTTTAATCTAACAACACTAAGCTTATCAAGAGAAAGCTAAGCTCTTATTAAATCAGAATTGATATTGTTTAATGTGTTTTTAAACGATGTTCTGTGAAAGCAAAGCAGGTGTCAAGCAGAAGAGACACCAGTGTGTAGTTACCTTTTCTAAAGCATTGAAAGTGAGACCTAATTTTAGAAAAGTTATAAATCTATAACTCCCAGTCATTTCTCATATAAAGTTTTATTAGTTTCCAAAATTCAGTGCTATTCGCTCTTGAAGCAAGATTTATATTTTTGTAGACTATGATGGATGAGGGCTAGTTAAGAGAGTGGACAACATGCACTGTACTTAGGCCCTGGGCAAATTTCTATAACTTTCTTAGTCCTGTGAAATATGGTTAAAAAGAACTACCTCATATCATAGTGCAGGGCATATAAAAGCTCACAATAAATGGTAGCTGTCATTATTTTTACTTCAGTTTTATTTTTCTGTAAATTGGAAAGCAGTGGGGAAAATAATGGGGAACTTTTTATTCCAACCTTACCTTAAAATATTTTTGCCCCTGATCTTGGATTTTAAGAACTTAAGAACAAAGACATTAGGAGAGAAGGTAACATCTTCCTTCAAGTCTATATAAATAGATCTAAACATATTATTATTTATCTTTCTTCTCAAGGTGTCCAGCTTCAGTTTTCTAAGAATTAAAAAAAAAAAAAAAAAAAAAAAAGGCTAGGGTGTACTATACATCCTTTTGGAGTAATTTGGGATGAAAATTTTCTTAAAAAAACTTCCAGTGTACCCTAGTGGAGTAGCAGTTAGATCTGCTGCCTCCAGTCAAGCACAGTCCACATACATCCCTAGGACCTGGATTCATGTGCCAAGACTAGGGGAACAATCAAGACAAACAATTTGAAAAAATAAAGTAAAATGCTGTCTCTTCCTGCTTGCCTGACAATTGACCTTCATTCCTGCCTACCTCTTTCCTTTAAATACATTTTTTTTTTAAAGTTTTGCATGGTATTTTTCTTCCTCTAATGATACCTTATCTTTCCAGTTGTTTTGAACAGAATTAGTCCTACATGATAGTCAGGGAGAAAATTATCAATCACAGCCCATTTCAGATCTTTAATTGTATCCCGCTTGTGCTCAAGCCTTACTTCATCAAAATAAGTGGAAATAAGTGAAAATCAGAAAAGAATTTATTGGGTTTGTTAGAAAATGTACTTGGTTATCTCTGAATTTGTTCTTTCATCCAACATGTCAAGCCCCATCATCAACAAGCCTCACTGGATACCACCTACCAAACCAGATATGCCAAATACTGACCATGAAATGATGTGGAAAACTCAGTCATCCCTCAGAGGAGGATAGGACAGCCAGCCTCTGAGGCCACCTTCAGTCACGCTGCCCCTGGTGTCACAGCCTGTGTGGACGTGCCACACCGTGTTAGGGCTGTGGTGTGTGGCCAGTCGCACAGTCAGGTGTCGCTTAATGGAGATACACATTCTGAGAATGTGGAGTGAAACAAGCAGCAGAAACCAGAGGGGAGTTCACACTGAGGAGAGGAGGGGGAGAGAAAGGGAGGGCAGGAGAGCATCTGGGATGGGAACGCCACTCTTTTTGGTATTTTTGGTATTTTAACAATGTGTTCACTGAAATATAACACACATCCAAAATGTGGGCGCTTGTGTCTATAGCATCTATTCAAATTAATACTCTTGCTTTTCTCTAAAACTGAGAAGTCATTCTGTTAGGGGGAAGCACTAGGGTCAAATATGAAGATCCATGGTGGGCCCTGGCGGCTCTGGCCCTAAGCTGGAGGTTGGGATGAAGAGCATGCAAGGTCCGAGGACCTGGGTTCATGACCAGAGGGCCGGGGAGGACAAACAAAAATCAATAAACAAATTTATAAAAGAGCTTCCTCCTCCGTTTCCTTTCTTAGAAAAGCTTCTTTCTCCTCTCCCTTCCTTCCTCTGTTATATATCTGTATACATATATACACACATATATATTATATATACACATATGTATGTATACATGTATGCCTATATGTATGTACATATATACATGTATATACATATGTCTGTTTGAATATATGTAAAATCTGTAGAACAAAAACGTGATTTGATTTGGATGACTAGGAAAAGTTGCTTGGTTTTTAGCACTTAACTCTCCTTTATAAGTGCAAAGTCTAAAAATTTTTTTTTCCTAATTGCTTATGACACTCTATGTGATGTTTCTAGTGTAGCATTTCTTAACTGTTGTACTCTTTCAGTTTCTTGCAGTCAATTGTAATCCAAAAATATTACCTACCGTAAGATACGCTGAAGAGACCAGATTCAAGTAACTTTTATTATAACAATAGACTGTTATAATCGATCTATTTGATCGTTATTGCTGTCGATCTCTACTGTGCCTAATTTATAAGTTAAAACTTATCACAGGTACATGGATAGGAGAAGGCACAACACAGAGAGAATTCAGCACAGCCATGGCTTCAAGAATCCCCTGGGGTTTTGGAACATTTCCCTATGAATAAGGTGGGACATCTGTAACAGTCTCATAAACAAAACGCCGGTCTCAGAGGGTGTTCCTGTCCCATAATTGAGGTAACAGATCTTAGAGCACAGTGGGTGGCACATAGTGAGCCCTTAATAAATGTCAGCTGCCTTTCCCTTATTTTCTCTTGACCAATACTATGACTTTGATCAAAAGCTGAAGTCTCAAAGTACAAAACTATCCACTCTCGGATGTGGAACAGATTCTTCTGCAGTAGATGGAGGGTCAGTGGAAGGAAAGGTGTCTGGGTGCAGGTGCTGGGTCCGGAGTCCAGCGTTCCTGGGCCTCTCTTGGCCCCTTTAAATGATTTACACATGTTTACCTCGGGGATTTAGACAGGCAGCCAGGAGCAACTTCTCAGCAATGAAGAACTGTCCTGTCAAAGTGAAACCATAGTTCCTAATAAAACTAACAAAATGCTTGTAGCCCACTAAGATAGACTGATGAGGTTTGCTTCGTCCCCAGCTCCCTCTCTCAGAGTACATATGACAAACAACTGTTAATATTCTACTGTTTTCTGTTCCCTTTTGCTGAGTCTTTTTTATTTAAAGGAAGTATGCAGGCAGGAATGAAGGAGAGTGGGCATGTGGGTAGAAAGAGAAAGGAGGTTTTTTGGTTTTTTTCATTATTTTTATTCAGTTGTTCACACTGGTTGCTTTTCCTCTGGACCCAGAGCTCGAAAGGAATATATGGCCCAAGCTCTTTTGTAGTAATTGACCCACCCACTGCTCCACCAGGCTGCGCCTTCTTGCTGACTCTTAAAATGAGCCTATTGGGCAGGCTGGCCTGGGATGTTGAGCATATATTAGAATACAGTCTTGGGAACTAGCCACAGCATAACCAGAAGCTGAAGATTATCAGAAGCCACCTGCTCAGAGGATATCTCCTTGTCAAGTAGTCCCTAAGTTTAAAAAACCCCTGCTTGGAACTGAGGTGACCAAAAGAGAACAGGGCGGGCGGGGGCAAATGGCGATGGAACCCACTGGACAATGGGGAAGAACACTTGGTGATTTGGTGGCGGGCAGGGTGTGTTGAAATATATCTAAGAAATGGGGAACCTATACATAGGAAATTATTTTAGTGTGTAGAATAATTACTACAATAAAAAATAAATTAAAAACAAAAACAAAACAAAAAAAACCCTGCTTGCTTTCTCTTGGAGAGACTGTGGATTTGAGACGGAGGTTCTCCGCTGTCTTCATTTACTCAGGAAACACATCAACCCTTTTCCTTCTCCCAAGTTGTGCTGGATTTTTTTTCAGCGCCACTGCCCAAGAACTGGAGGTTTCGTAACCAAAGGACTTATGACTTTCCACCACTTTCTGATCAAACATCTGTGGCAGTGAGGCTGAACTGCCTGTAGATACAAAGGGGACTCTTCCAGGGAAAGAAACAGACACCCCGCGGGTACAGGTCATGTCAAATTCTCTCCCCTTCGCTCTCTCGGTTCTTGTCTCCGGCTGGGCAGTGTCATGGCCCTCAGATGCACGAAGCACACTCACTGACATATGGCATCGCCATATCCCAGAGTCATTGTCACGTGGTAGCCTTGGCCCCCTTAGATTAAGATGGCCCAGCTGGTCACCCGTGTCCTTGTTTCTGTCCATCTAGAAGGACAGGCCCCACACAGGCTGATTCCACACACACAGTCTCCCTCTGTACCAGCCTTGGAGCAACTGCACATCTCAAAAAGCTGCCCACCATGGTCTCCAATATTTGTCCCAAGCATCTGACATCTACCTTGGCTGGTTCAACTTGTATCTTTCCCCCATCATAAAACTGAATCATCAGTATAACACTTTTTGAGTTATGAGAGTCACTCTAGTGAATTACAGAACCTGAAGACAGATGGTCTGGAGCCTGGAGCCCACAGCTGGTGAGTGGACTGACAAGAGCCTAGTGGGGACCAAGCCCATGCTGTCTGTGCCAATTCCAGGTGGTGGCCTCAGAGCCAGAAATCAGTATGTGCTGTATTCATACGCAGTAAAATATCTAGAAGTATACACATTACACTGTTAACATTAGTTACCTAGGGGTGGTTTTTTCAGTAAATTCATCTTCTCACTTGTTTTTAAAATATTTTTTAATTTGGAAAGTGATTTTGACTTTTCGAATCAGAAAATAAACCAACTTATTTCTCTTTCCAAAGGGAAGGTACAGGTAGGAACGAGGGCAAGCAAGCAAGCAGATAGGAAGAGTGAGGATAAAGTAGCATTCATTTTTATTTAGTTGTTCATCTTGGTTGTTTTTCCTGGTCCTGGGAAGTGAACCCCGTTCCTTGGGATGTATGTGGTTTGTGCCAACCGGAGGCGGTGACTTTATCCACGAGACCACCAGGCTGCACTCTGCAAATACCCTTTAAGGCATCCTTTCCTAGCCCTATTTTTTTGGTCTATAGACTTAGGCCATGATTATAAACCCAAGAAACAAAACTTATTTTTAAAACATGCTTGAAAACAAATGAAATATGCCTGTCTCTCTGTGTCCTCTGTGGAAACGTTCTTACTAAAGGAAAGATTGACCATCGGAAACAAATGGCAAATTTCATTCAAAGTAAAACTACTAACTGAACAGAGTGCTAAAAACATCTTAATCAAAAATAGAAACCTGTCCAAAGAAGAATGAGTTGAACAGTCTTCTCATCATTCAGTTGGGACCAGAGGTTCTGTGACATATGCTGTGACAAAATAGTAGCATCCAGGACACTGGAGAGGTCACAGAGACACTTGTTCCGAGACCCTAATCTCATCATCTCCACTCACCCAACTAAAGCACCCTAAGCTACCACGGCAGATGCAGGGGTCACCTTCTAAGGGACGCAGGGTGGCCGGCCCTGCTCTGTGAGCCTGGAGAGCCCACCCTGAATGAGGTCTCCAGTGGTTTCTGTTTGCCCGCTGTGGTCTCCCTTCTCCTTGCAGCACAGGACTGGCTTCCACCAGCACCTTTACCTGGATGCCATCCTGGTGCACACACAGCAACGGGGCCCTAGGCCTCTGCACCACACACTGGTTGGCTCATCTTTCCCGCACTTACTGAAGATGATGACAGGACCTCGGCCACAGAGGTCTTTGACACCCCGGCAATATCAACAGCATCTCATAATATCTAAGCCTCCCTGAGCATGGTACTTTGTAAAGTTCTTCGATGAAAAAGCAAAATTCAGCATTAACTTTTTTGGCAAATATCCAGTGAACAGAGGCTGGAGCCCAGAACTGAGAAATGACAAGGATTGTGTGGACTTTGATAGAACTGCGAAAACTAACAGGCTGGGGAGAATCTCTGCCTCGCACAGCGACACCCCACCCCACCCTGGTTCTTGGGCCACTAACACAGACATTGCATCTACTGTGTCCTGGAGCCTAGTTTCCTCCAAAAGCCATCGTGGGAATGAAGACAGAGAAGCACACGTCTCTGCTGTGGAACTGGGTGGCGGTGGGCATGAGGTTGTGGACAGAGAGGTAGAATCAGTGCTGTGCACCTGAAACCCATCAATGTTATAAACCAGCCCTACCTCAATACACATCATTTAAAAAGCATAGATTAATAATAATGATTCTATGCCCAATGAAAGAAGTGGATCTAGAAAGGACATGAAGGCTAATTCTGAGTATTTAGAATAATCTTTAGGGACAAAGTTGTTTTTCCACTAATGATCTTGTTTTGGATTTTAAATAAAAAACTTCAGTTCTAAAATTCTTCTCCCATTCCCCTGGTTGAGTGCTAGAGATGGTATAGGTAATAGAGGGAATTCACTTGCATCCATTTAGACTTCAAATTTTGCTTTATAAAATACACACGCACATACATGCATCCTCACCACCTCTCTGAATAGTGACTAAGCCTATTATCCTGCTCTATTTGGATGCCAAGCTCAAAGGAGTTTGCAGATTACAGAGCAAGGCTGAAGTGGTTCTTCCCACCACTATGGCAACGTCAATGGGTTACTTCTACTGTGCCCACATCGGAAGCCTTTAGTTTTCCAAGCACAAGAGGTTTGGCACCTGTCCTGGGTGTTACCACCTGCTGCTCCTTCAAAGCTGGAATACAATTACCTGTGCTCTGCTGTGCAGGGAAAGGTCACAGACAGAGGGACTGTGGAATTCAACAAGGTTTTAACAATAAGGACAAAGCAGACTGCTTTCCAGGGAACAAGAGAAGTCTGCACATTTCAGTATCATGGGAATTAGGTCTCATCAAAATTAAGTAGTTTAAGCACAACAAGGGGAGAGGTTTTGAAATTTACATAGGTTTCCCTCTCTACCCCAGTTAATACCTGTGCTGGTGTTTTTTTGAAGAACTGGGGTTTTGATAGTTCCAATCATAGTGGAGATGCAGATTCTAGAGCCATAGTGACAGTGATAAATAAATCACCTAATTTCTCCATGACTCACCTTTCTCATCTGTCAAATGGGCATACTAGTAGTGCTGTGCTGTCACAGTGTTATGAGGAGCAAACAGTCTGACTCCTTGGCGAGCAGAGCATTACGTTTTCTCTACTGTGGTAGGTTCACCAAGACCACTCATTCTCCCCGTGTTTTCTTAACCTGGAAAGACGCAGTGGACTCTGTTTGCCTTTCTGAATGCT
Source organism: Solenodon paradoxus (assembly GCA_004363575.1). Classification (NCBI taxonomy): domain Eukaryota; kingdom Metazoa; phylum Chordata; class Mammalia; order Eulipotyphla; family Solenodontidae; genus Solenodon; species Solenodon paradoxus. The sequence goes on along the minus strand of RJWH01001879.1, from coordinate 122,605 downwards.
TTGCACTGTGACCTCACCATTCTTCTCTCATGAGGTGTTGTTTATGTTCCTTTTATTCTGGACTGGTCCAGTTGCCTGTTCTAGCCAGTAGAGTATCATGGAAGTAACACTGTGTAACTTCCAAGACTGGGACTTGAGATACAGACAGCCTCCTCTTTGCCTTTTGAAAACTCCTCCTTGGAACCCAGCCGCCATGCTGTGAGGAAGACCAAGCAACCATATGGCAGGCCAATGTGGAGAACGGAGAGCTCCTCATGAGTGACCAGCACCCACTGCCAGGCGAGATCGAGGCCATCTGGGACCTTCAAGTTCCTCCAGTGCCCTGGCTACAAAAAATAAATAAATAAATAAATAAATAAATCTCCTGGTCAACCCCCAAATGTAGCCATTAAGTTTTGGGGTGGTAAACAAAACAGATCCCTAAATGAATTAAATTCTTGGGGACACAGGAAATGTAGCTGCTGATTTCTGTCTGTGATGTGGCCAATGTTACAAGCCACAGCCCCACCAGGCTGCTCCTGTGCACCCAGAGGGGTTTCCCAGGCCCTGCTGACTCTTGACCAGGTTGTGGAGAGTTCTCCCCTACCTACTGGGATTAGGGTTCCTTTTCCAACTTCCAAATGGGCCATATAGTTCTTCTGATTAGCATTCCTCCTGCTGAGGAAGTCAGCACAAATTCTCCAGGGCTGGACCATGACCTGCTCTGCACCCTCCCTACCCGGTCATTGAGTCTCACCCCTCCTCCCCCACACTCATTTCAGGAACAGTTAACTGGAGTCCATCTTTACCTAGCTGCCCACCCAGCCTACTGCCCCTGCCTATTATTGACGTCATAGTCCCATCTCCTGAAGGTCCGGCTGCCGTAATACACTCATCAGAATAGAGCAAACATAGTGAGAGACAATCCCTCCTGAAGGGGAACACAGTGACCATCAGAAACCCCCCACATAAATCAGGAGAGCTTTCACCCTCACCTTAATTAAGAGCCCCGTCTTTTATACCTCCAGCCACAGCCCAAAGTCCCCTCACCATGACTCCCAGTGACTTCTCTGGAATCTCAGAGTCCTGACTTAAATGCTGGACTTCACATTTTACATCTATTTTCAGTGGTGGCTAAGCTAATAGACAAGTCATTAGTTTAATGTCACCACATAATAAACAAATAAAGACTAAAATTGAAGATGACATATCTTTTCTAATAGCTTACCTAATCTATACACACACACATACAGCAAGACCATACTAAATTATTATCAGAGAAATATGGGAGGATGATTGCTGAGTGACCTATTAGATGGCATTACCAACCTAAAATAAAACCGCATTCTCATTAAGCAGATACTGCCCATTATCCATTCTCCTTAGTCATTCAAAAATTACCCATCTGCTTCTTCTCTTCCTCCACTCCCTTCCCATTGCGTTTCTAACCTTGATACATTGGTGAGGACATTTAGGATGATGCTCAATCACAGGTATCTTCTTTAAGGGTAAAGATCTCACAAAGATACAAGGTATCAGGGATAGTCTATGTAAAGAGATGATAGAATGACAAAACCAAAAGTACTTGGGGGCTTATAACTGAACCAAAGACATTTTTTTCCTTAGCAATATATACCAGCCACTTACCAAATGATGTATCAGTAGAAAGTTTGTTTTTCTTGTTCTAGGGTCCTTTTTTATTTTATTTTAAAAGCATTGAGAACATTTAAAATTTATGAAAAAATCTATGTGCCACATTTTCAAAAAAAGATGAAATGTAGGCTAATTTAGTTCTGAATTTAAACCATGATCTACATCATATGAACCAAATTTTTTATTTGATTTCACAAGACAACAAAATGTGTTTTTATCTTGACGTGACATTTAAACTAAAACCAACTCACTTTTCTAAGAAACATCATTATGTAGAGAGAAAATGCTGAACAAAAAAAGCAGAAGAATGTGGATTCTACTTCTGCCAATTAATAGATGTGCAAATTCAGACATTTTCCCCCTCTGTCTAACAGCGCCGCCGAGTGCCTAGCTGATCTGTCCTACAGTTTGATGAAAAGCAGATAAAACGCCTGTGAAAGTTCCTATGAAGCTGGCAAGTTGCATGCCCATTTAAGGAATTCTAATCGCACTGCTCTACTTTAACTGTGCTTAGAAAAGCATTCAGCATGCATCGATACTAAAAATGTGGCGAAATAGTATAGAATTTTGAATTCATGTAAGAGAAATGCAACATCCATCACAATTTCAATTTATCCTTGTTTTGGAGGGAGGGGTGTATTCAGAGACTTAATGGTATGACTCTCTGGACAAAGGAAGAAAGGTATTATTAACTCTTTTTTTAAGGTATTATTAATTCAATTGTTATTTGAATTATCTTAGGTATTCTTCCTTTTGCTTTTACTGTTCACATAGGGTGCTTTCTTTTTAATAATAATTCATTATGTTTACCAAAACAGCATAATACAAAATTGAATATAAATCCCCACATACCCAGCAGCTTTAAATATCATTAGCTTTAATTATTATTTGATAATTATTAAGCAGTTTTGTTATGTTACCACCCCTACCTGATCCCTTAATCATTTAATCTGCAAATGTTTCAATAAAAGAACAAAGCTCTCTTTCTCTTACGTATTCACAATACACCCTTAAATAATCTAAAGTGGTTCCTGAAAATACCAAATATCCAGTCATATTTGAATTTCCATTTGACTAACAAGTGCCATTTTTTCTTCTTTCACATTTTGTTTGTTTTCATCAGGGTCTAAATAAGACTCCAACCTGTGACCACGGTCTTGTGTCTTAAGTCTCTGTCAATCTATAGGTCCCTCTTGAATGCCTTTTGTGGTGGGGACTGGGCTGCTGTCCGGTAGCATTTTCCCCAACTGGTTTGCGATCCCTGGGTGTAGTTTAGCAGGTTCTTCAGTTCCCAACATTCCCCTTACTTGGCATTCATATCTGGAGGCTCCATCAAATTCAATTTCTTCTTTTAGCAGAAAGTGGGGGCGGGGGTGCGGTGGCACTATGTCATAGGAAGGAAAGTTGTATGCTCTTCATCATGCAGCTCCTCCCCCTCTCCTAGTTACCAGCTCTTCATTTCAGTGCGTGTGTCCTTACATGTACCAGGAGCTGCGAAGTGGTGCTTGTCTATTATGCCTTCTTTATTTATTAGCTGGGCTACTTCTGTAAAGAAACACTCCTCATCGCTATTTGGTTACCAGTAGTATAGGAAAAATGGGTACACGTTTGAGGCTTGTCATTTATTTATCGATTTTCAGGAAGATAAATTATTTTACCAGCATCCTCCAATAATGACTAGTGTTTGTTTTTAACAACTATGAACTCGTGGACATAAATAAATGGTGTGTCTGAGGCCTGGAAGTTGGGGTGACGGTGATGTTCAAACTATCGCATCTTTGGCCAGTGGGAGACTCTTCAGGTTGGTTTGTGAGTCCTGGGGTTTTTGACAACATCCTAGCTCTCTCTGAAGGGACAAAATAATCAAGCTCACTTTGAATATTGTCTGCTTAGAGCCAGAGTCACCCATTTCTCCAAGGAGTCCTGAGGATTTCCTTTCATTCCAAGGCTGCACTCTGGGGGCCAGAGGTCATCTTTGCTACTGCGTTGGATGTTGATTCTGGAACATTTCAGCGCAGAACTCAAAAAAAATTATTTTTAATTATTTTAAAATGTATTGCTTTCAAATTATTGAGCACAAACCAAGTTCAGACAAAGAAAACAAGTCATCCTCATTTATGTGTTTATGTGTTGAATCTTGTGGGGTTTTGTTTGCAAAAACAAGTAATTACAACTCTGATGGTCTAAAACTGCAAACTTGTAGCATTTTTTGCTTTTGTTTTTTCATAAAGGAAAGGTACAGGCAGGAATGAAGGCAAGCAAGCAGGCAGACAGGAAGAGAGAGGAGGAAAAAGCACTTTATGTCACTTTTATTTAGTTGTTCACACTGGTTATTTCCCACCAGACTCAAGACTCAAGACCAAGGGTAAATGGCCTGCACTCTTCGGAGGCAGTTGACCTAACCACGGCTCTACCAGGGCATACCGGTAGCATTCAGTTTATAAGATGTTACAGATCTCACACAGTCATAATCTGTCTCTACAGGAATATCTCCAGTTTCTAGCTTTTGACATATTTATTTTCCTATTTTCTGCCAGAATAAAGAGGGAACATAGATTTACACTCTATCTGTTGAAATTAAGGTACTGGGTTTGCTCAGTGGTGGAACACAGAAAATGAGCTCTTGGTACCTCAAAGGGCTTCCCATGCTGGTGAATAAAGTGGCAAATTAAAAATGACACAATCTTGACTTTTTTGGAAACAATATTGCCATTCAGATGTTATATAGCCCTGTATAGGCCCACGTATTTTACACTAACTTGTTTTTTCTTTAAGTTGTCATTTTTGATAATTGAAGCGAAGGGCTGGTGACAATGACAGGTACTCCTTTCCACCTGTGTGTGCACAGTAGGACAGCACAGCAAAGAGGGAGAAATTTGGTGACCAACTTGTACTTTGACCACATGCCGAGGATTGCACTGAAGAAAGCTTATAATCGCAGGCTCTGATTTGAGTGAACTGCTGGAAATAATTCTCGAGGAATTTTGATAATCTCTAACTAGATATCCTTAAGGACAATGTACAAGTTGGAAATTCCAGAAAAACCAGTCCAGGTACTGGGGTTCTAGCTTTGGTTTCTCTTGGACTTCAAGGGAGTTTCTCCTCTACAAAAATGAGGGATTGTGGTAGAAAGATCCATTTCAGAGAGTCTGCAAGATGAATGCATGTTTTTAGTTAGGTTAGAGGATTAAACATGTTCTTGTTTGGATATGTATTATGGTCAAAATGTTATATATTGCTTAAAATATAATCAGGATAATAACCAAGTTTACAAAATATATTCTAAATATTTCTTGATACTTGGTAGGCTCGCAAAGTTTATAATTTTGCTTTAGCCCAAATCATACCTCTTAGAGAAAATTTATAAACTTCATGGTTATTATTTTATTTACTTTTTGCCTCTTTCAACAGTTTATTGTTTAAATATTTTAATTAAGTTACTCTTTGTTTTTAAATTTATTTTATTTTTATTAATTTTATTGAAGGAACATCACATCATAAAATTAGGTGTTCTTCATAGTAAATTTTTTTTTCAGTTTTATTTTTACCTAATAAAAGTATAACCTCCAAACTTTATCAGTGTAAAATACATGAATTATTTTCTCTAATTCAATGTATTCACTGGGGTTCAGAATAATAGAATGTACATATTTATTTGACTGTTAAAAAATTTCTGTTACCTGATAGCCCCTTTTCTCACATTAATTATTTTTCCCTCTAAAACCTGTGAGTCTCCATGACAATCACTGACTTAAGGTGAAGTATGTCACCTGACAGGTCAAGTAAACACCTGAAAAGATAATTTGCCTTTTCCTTCAGCTGAGAGGTGGATTGCCCATTCCAGTTGTAGGACTCTGCGGGGATTAACTACCCTCTCTCTCAGGCCCGGGGTCCCCATCTGTGAATGACAGGCTGGGCCAAGGGCCCGTGACTCTGTGTCCCACATTCCTAGGTGTTTCCCATGAATATGGCCAAAAGTATGGGAGATGCATTTGAATAAGACTCTGAGAATACTTGACTAAAATGAGCACATTTAAAATAAACACATTCACTATTTAATCCAGTGTTTCCCAAACCTGTTAGAGCTTGGAAGTGTTTCCTCCAAATGATATCACTGGACACCTTACAGAATGAGTTCTGCAGCTCTCTGCTCTGGGGAGCCCCCTGCAGTGCTGGCCAATGGTAGGTACCCAGCAAGATAGCTCGAGGGTTCTGATCTCATGCCCAAGGAGAGCCCTAGAGCCTGCGCTTCTGTTTACTGCAGCCACTAACTGCCAGCTTCCAGTCAGGGCCCAAAGTCTAAGGACTAAGCGACAAGATTTTAACCTCAAAGGAAGACTGGAAGGAGAAGGCATAGGGCATTGAGCCCCGCCTGTCCAGTCAGGTCGAAGTGTGTGCCCGGGCAAAAGGACAATGGACTGCAGCAGATGTGTGCCAGGTGGCTGTGCTCAGTCACTGGGTCACCAGGACTCAGGGCTCCTGTCTCTGGAGTCAACCCCACCCTCATATGTACACACAGCCTCTCAATGGAGACAGTTGAGTTTGCCCAGAGAGAGGCTTTAGAGTCCCATGTTGTTGAACTCTGAGGACAGAAGCAGTACGACAGATGAGGAAAAGGAGAGAAATAAAGGGCAGGCTCCCCAGGATATCAGAACACCCTTCCCAAGATGCTAGGCTCCACCTAGATATTCGGAAAAAGCCCCCCAAGATGTTCACAACAGACCTCCCCCATGATGTTCAGAAAAGCCTCCTCAAGATGCTCAAAACAACTCCCCTCACACCCAGAAATGACAATTGAAAATATTACCCAGAATTAGAGCTTTTACCAGAAATAATTTTTTTTTTTTGGAAAAGTCTATCCTCATGACAAGGTAAACTTCTAATTACAGAGCACCTGGTCTTCATCATGTGGGTCTCCCTCCACTTTCCTTGAAGCCCCAGGCCCCTATCCTGTTCCTTAGTCGGGAGAGTTGCCCTAGTTTTGCCCCATTGGCTTTAGAATCCACTCATGTAGATTCTCCTTGTATATGTAATTAAACATGTTCTTTTCTCCTACTAATCTGTCCAATATTAATTTGATTGCTTCACCAGCCTGAGAAGGTCCCAGAAGGGAGGGGAGATTTCCTTCAGCCCCGACCGATAGATGCCTATGGCAGTGCTTGTTAGACTGCTCATGAAAGATCCAGTTCAAGCTTTCAAGTGTCCAGAGCATGCCTGACACCATGCTCTTTGAATGAGGCATTTCTCTGTGCGGTGACACCTGAAGGAAACCCCCAAGTGCCCACTTAGGATCAGGGCCCGCAGACCTTCACTGAGGCCGCACTTACCTGTTTCTATTTTTGTTCTGTTTGGTCCCAGGAAATGTCATCTTGATTCTGAGAACTGCTGTGTCATATAACGTCCTTGGTTTTACTTTGTCTACTGCCACTGTGTGTGTTTGGAGCCTAGAGGTCAGAGCACACCGCAGAGAGGGAGCTTACAATGTTTCTGCATCAGACATAGCTCGATCTTTGTCTACTTTTAAGCAAACTGACTTTTCCAAACACTGTAATTTGTATTCAACTGAAATCTTTGATTCTTCCCGGTGGTCTTAGCTGTGCTTCCTGGAGACCTGTTTATGTGAACATCCTACAACTCAAAGGATGCTGCTACAGTAAAACAGACACATAACATTCCCCAGTCAATCACAGACTCATGGGATGTAGGGGCTGGATGGAAATAAAGGCCACCTGTTTACAACCTCATTTCATCAATTGCTTTTTTAAGGTCAGACAAATAGTGGCAGAAGCAGGACTAGACCCTAAATCCACTGCTGTGCACCTCATCCACAGCCAGAAGGGCATTGGGCTCACGTGCACCCGACGGTGTGATGGGTCATGAACACCACAGCTGAAAACCATGTGGGCCAGTGTCCTGGCTGCTCCACCATCTTAAAACAAGTTGTCATAAGTTCCCTGATGCCGTCAACTGACTTCTCACTCTGTTGATGTTACCAGTGAAGAAAATACTCCTACTTCAGAGAAACTTTGCTTCAAAATAAACTCACAAAAGAAGAGCTGGGAAATTTCAAGTTAGTGAGTATATGCTAAGAGGTTTCATTATTCCTTCATTGGATAAAGTAGTTTAGAACATATTTGCCAGAATGAAACTACTAATGTCTACTAATTTGGTGTTTCCAATCAATGTGTAGATATTAATTTAACTCAGTGAATTGCTCTAAATAACTGGTGTTCTTTATTATGGAACAGAAAGATTATTAACACAGATGTCTTACACATGTATGATACTTTAAATTTTTCAAGCTAGTTTTATTTTTTATGCTTCTTTAACCTTCTAAGATCTGCTAAGATAGATAGTGTTTGTTTTATTCTCTTTTAAAAGATGAGGAAATTAAGGCATGGAAAAATACATAACTCATTCAAGATCATCTATGTAATTAGTGATAGAGTCAGGATGAATTGTCCATATCTTATCTCTTATCAATGCATTCTTTCCAGGAGACATGAAGCAATACAAGATCAGGTCCTGTCCTACCTGTTTCAATGTTTGTTTCTGATGCTGACACTAATAAATACTGTGTAAGAACATGAGTACCCTGCTTGAATGTGAATGATTCATAACAAAATAGTTTGACCTCCTTTATCATCACCTTAGTTTGCTCACTTAGTCCCTTAAATATTTACTCTGCGGGAACAATGCATTTTTGTATCTCTGGTGAATGAGCTGAATTTGCCAGTGGATGTGGGAAGTTGTGCCTCTCTTAGCCTGAACAGTAAAAATACACTGTTTACTTCCCAACTCTATTTTGAAAAATTTCAAATCTAAAAGAAAGTTGAAAGAAGTGCACAATGAATGTCCCTATACCCTTTCACATTGTGTGACATTTGCTTCATATTTCCTTACATGGAAGTTTTGCTGTTGTTGTTGAATCACTTATCAGTAGATGGCAGACATCCTGACACTTCACCCCTAGACACTAGCCTGCATCTCCAAAGAGTGACATTCTCCTGCAAAACTGCATTGTCTCTGTTTTCAAAACAAGTCAGGAGTTTTCAATTCTGAAGAAAAAATATTTACTTTCAGAGACTCAGCTGAACCAAGCAGACCAACTCATCCCTCTAGATTTCCCTGTCTGTCTGTCTCTGTCTCTCTCTCGCTCTCTCTCTGTCTCTGTCTCTCTCTCTCTCACACACACACACACACACACACACACACACACACACACACACACACAGCATTTTATAGAGCCATGTTTCATCTCTGCATTTCCTTCTCTTTGCATCTGATTATGCAACCTTATCTCAGCAATTACCATAAAACAATTATGGAAAGAGGAGGCAGAAGACAAGAGCTTAAATTTAGCAACAGAAGGGGTCTTAGGATCACAGCAAATGATGGACAAAACTATTCATGAGCCTGACTCTTTCAAATCATCAGTGCAATGCTTGCCAGGGTGGGGGGAACTTGCAACTTTTTCTCCTGCTGCTGGAGTCGGGAGAACGATCTTACTGTCTGTCCCCTGGCGTGGTCAAGATCAGAGCCCTGAAGGAATCAGGCTGGCTCTCTGGGCTTCCCACCTCAGCTTACTGAACTTGGCTGTATGATGTAAACTTACGCAGAGGTTCCTAGACTCTAGCACCTACTCTTGCATTTCTCCTGAGCACCTGATGGCTCCTTAGCTCTAATAATGATTCAGGACAAGGTCCCTATAAATTACGATTTGATATGCTAAGCTTGTCTGAATAGCTCGCTCTACAGATAATTTAAATTTTGTTAAGTCCTGATTTTTCTCCACACTGCTCTCTAATCCTGAATTCGGAAATATGTCCTGGTACCTTCTAGGAGGTAGGTTGGCCTTGCTCCTCTGGGCATTCAAATATGTGGATTTTCATGCATGGAACTCCAACCCATAATTAATATTTGAAGGTGATGAGTGAGGTAAAAAGTTTCAAGCATTAACCCAATGACATATCCAAGAGCAAAGGGAATTAAAATGGTTCCAAGAATCTCTGGAAATCTTATAAGCCTTTCAAGAGACCAAAAATCCAGAAGCTGGGCTGAGAAAATGATAGGACCAATAAGTGTGATCTGGAGATTTTTTTCTTCCCTAGCAGTTTCATTGAGGAACAGTGCATATACAGTAAACTGCACATATTTGACACGTCTAGTTCGGTGCTTTGCTCTATGAGTGCACGTGTGATGAAACCATTACCATCATCAAATAATGAGCATGTCCAGTAGTCCCCCAAAGTTTCCTCATTTTTCAAAAGTTTTCATAAATAAAATCACACACTATGTATTCTTTTTCTCCGAGGGGGTGAGGGGGGCCCCTGGTATCCTTCCCCCAGCCCAATGATTTTTAATTCATCCACATTGCTGAGTTCTTTCCTTTGTATGGCTGAGTGATGTTCCCTTGCAGGCCACACTTGTTTAACATTCAGTGACTGAGGGGCACTCCTGCTGGTCTTGGGCACTTAGAAAGTTCTAGGCATGTCTCTGTGCCCCTCTCTGTATGACATATGCTTTCATTCCTCTGGGGAGCATGCTGGGGTAGAGGGCTTCAGAGTAAGTTGTTGTCTAAATCCCTGACACTGGATTTCCACAGTGGTTGGTCTGTTTGACACCCCACGGCAGCTTGGAGAGCGCCAGTCCCTCACACCCTGCCCGCATCTTAATCATTCTAACAGTGCAGACCCGCACAACAGCTTCACCTTTCATAGACAGCTGCACTCAGGAATGTAGAACACAAATTCTAAGGACGTCATCGACACCACAGTGTACATACAGAGTCAGGCAGTGAAACTTACAAGCCTGTTTTGCCATCTAAGATGTAAAGGGATGAATGCTCTGCTTCTGGGACAGTTACTGTCAGCGTAAAGCAGTTTGCAGTCACATCATCGAGGTGGTGCCCTGACTGCAACAATCTTGGGTTGCTTAACAATGGGGGTACCTTCTAAGAAGCACTGCACTAGGTGATGTCACCCTTGTGCAAACATCAGAGTGGAACGACATAAATAGAGTTGGTGTGCCTACCGCACACAGCCTATGGGGACCACCGTCATACAGGCCATTGTTGACCAAAATGTTGTTTTGTGGTTTGTAATCTCCAAAGACAGATTGCACAGGTGCTTTTGCAACTGCAGCAGGTGCCGCTGTGCCCTCACTGCTCTGCTGGGGCACTCAAGTGCTGGCGATGTGCTTGGTGTTCCCAGGTTCCTCCATCAGGGGTCACAACTGCTTGGGAGGTACTGGGGTTTTTCCAGATGGCCCTGTGGCCCATTATTCTTCTTAATGCTTTGTCAGTCACTGCAGCCCCTCACTGGCCACTGCCATGGGTTCCAGCCCCAGCAGGTCCCGCACCCTTGAGACTGCAGGGATTCTGCTTGAGCCGTACCCCACCAAACGGGTCTAAAACAGTGCTTGGAGGCATCTGCAGGTCTCCCTAGAGTTTTCCCCACCTTGAAAATAAACACTTTTGCCCTATTTAAGATGAAACGAAAAACAGATTGTTTAACTGGTTTGCCCAAAATTACCTCTTGAGAAGATGGCAGAGACCGGAGACAGATTCTCTTTGAAACCCATTCTACTGAACAGTGCCGCTATCTATACCATGTTTGCACACTTATGTAAATAGGTCCATATTGACTTAAGGCCTGTGGAAATCCATCACCCCACATCTCCAGCACTTGGCGTTCTTGCAGTACCTTGCAGCAGAAGCCAGCCAAGAGGGTTTCACCATTTGGGTCAAAACAAACTGATACAAACTGACAGGTGTTTCAAAACAAATACTCAGTTTCATCATCCTTGTGAGTAATAATTGACAATAAAAACAGCTGGGAGATAAATCATGAGAATAGAATGAATTTTTGAGTAGCCGTAGTGGCCATTTTTATTATTAAATTAATCTAAGTATTAATTAAATTGTATGATTGGATAAACATAAATATTAAACACAAATGTTGAGGAGCATTGTTATTTCCTTTTTATTTTTTGATATCCACTGTGAGCAGGTTTTAACTGACTTTTCTTCCTTTTGAGAAAATAAAGCAGCTATTTAAAATACTTACTATTAGATATACTTACTCTGCATGACAAAAATGAAAGGCCTTTTATTGTCAAGGAATTTAGTACTACCATGAATACTGCTGAGAGAAATTTTCAGTTTTCAAAATATTTTGACAATAAAAATTACTTGAAACTTTAAATAAAATAACTGTCTATGTCTCAGCTATGCAACTTCCAAGTTGACTGCAGGGGACAATGGAAACCAACTGACTTTCCAGAGCTGTGAAGGATAGTTTTATTGGAAAATGGGCTTTTTGAACTCAGACCTCTTCTCACGGCATTTCTAGTGGAATTTAAAGAGAGGGATGGCCTAGTGATGAGATGGTGGACTCAAGCAGCGGTGTGCTCCCTTCCTCACTGGGACCTTCGTAGAACTCACTTAACCAGCTTTCTCCACATGTACTCGTGTAACTCTCAAAGCCATGTCTCCTTCGGGGACACAATGTTGGGTAAACAGACATTGATTTATAAGGCTGGGCACTTGGATTGACCTAACTTTATAAACCAAAGGTATAGCAATAAAAAATTTGAAAATCAGCTCAGGCACTAAGCTGGGAGCGAGGGTGTGGACCACATAAAGCCCAAGGAACCAAGTTCACAACTCAGGGTTGTAAGGAACCAAAAAAACAACAAAATCAAATCAAATCAAAGTGCTTCCTCCTCCTCTTTTTGCCTTCCTTAAGAAAAAAAAAGGTGTGTCTTCCTCTCTTCTTTTCTCTCTCTCTCTTTCTTTTTTAGAGGAAGGAAGCAGGCAGAAATGAAGATAATGAGGCAGGCAGGCAGGCAAGAGACAGGAGGAAGCATTTCTAGTTGTTCATGTCAGTCGTTCTCCCTGGCCCCAGGCCACAAACTTGGGTCCTTGGGCTTTGTGTGAACTGTGCCAGCTGGGGCTACACACATAATGCCTGAGCCACCAGGGCACACCTCCCTTCCTCTCTTAACGAAGAAAAAGAAAGAAAGAAACAAACAAACCAGCAGATCCTCAAAAGCATGAGAATTGAGATTCTTGCCCCTAAGTGGCCCCAAATCAGCGTCTGAAGGGACCAGGAATATGCTTTTTAAAAAATCTTTGGGGTGCTCTCTAAGCACTCTGTTCTAGGAGAGGGTAAGAACGCTTATCCCAAAAGGACTTCCTGCTGAAAACATCCCAGAAACTGACATTGAAGTTTAACAGCGGCAGGAGGGGATAGTTTCTGCCTGGAGACAAACATGCTAGAATGGCTCCCACGCCTATTCTAGAGGAATCAGGGGCTGAGTCAGGGTGTGGATGCCTTATCTCGCCGCCTGCAATACAGCACCATCATTGTTAAAATGATCTCCACAGTGCAACTTCTTTGTCTGGAAACCAGAGCCAGAGATGCCCATAAGTACCCTGGGTCTTGAGTCCTTCAGATAACAAAACTGCATGGTCACTGAGAAGTGTACTATCATTACACCCATGGGCCTTGAGATGCTTCCCACAGACTTGCTCACCAGATACCCAACCCAGGGATTTGGGTGGACAGGCCCAGTAGAATTTCAGAAAGCTGCATCAGGAGAAATTCCTGCTCCTCCTTCTCGCCCTCCTCATCTTCCTCGCCCTCCTTCTCCTCCTTGCACTTCTCCTCTTCTCTTCCTCCTCCTCCTCCTCCTCACCCTCCTCCTTAGGGCTCTTCTACTGAAAAATTATTTCATTAAATTCAACTTGGTATTCACAAAGAGTTTAGTTCTTAATTGAAATATTTAATTTTATTCAGGAAACAATAACTACTACCAATAATAATGATAATGAGGGCTAACCTTATTGCATACTAGACAATGGCTAATGATTTTACTTATGCAGCCTTTAATATCTTCACAGCCCCACGGGGAAAGCACCCACCATCGGCCTCCTTTTCTCGAATCATAGGGCCGTGCCTCAGATCCAGGTCCTCTGCTTACAGGCAAGACCACTTCACTGTGCCACCTACACCCAGCAGAGGACACAGCCCACCAGTTTCTTCTGCAGGGTTCCGCTTGTAAAAATACTTTTCCATTCCACGTGCATTCACTGAGAATCTACTATGTGGAGCAATCTCAGTCAACGTTTATTAAACAGAAGGGAATGAACTGCAGCTCAAGAACATAGAAGTCAGTGGAGCAAGGAGCCCTGTCCTCCAGGTTCAGCGCCCGCCCCCAGCACCGGCCAGTGGGATAAGTAACTACACACAAGGAACTCTAACTCAAGGCTGAGACTTGCTACCAAAATGACAAATATGCCACCAGACTCCAGTAAAGTGAGAAATCGATTCTGACCTGCCAATGCTCTGTTTGAGACTACAGCAAACCCAGGAGTTCTATTGAAAACAGAACAGAAAGCAACTTAAACGTCTTAAATGGGGCAATTAGATCAATTGCTGGGCCCCCACACAATGCGCTACTAGACAACTATTCTAAATGATGCCACAGCAGAAGAAGGCTGTGGGTGTACAAAGATGTACACCACACACAAAAGTGAAAAACAAAACAGGACAAAAAGACAATACGAGGCAACAGTAGACAGCAGACATTTGTAGAAACGATAAACACACGCAAAGGTGCATGTGATGTGCATGTATGTGTATATGATTCTATAGACACATGAGCTTCACATGTGTTTTCATGTGTATTAAAGACACACATGCACACATGTGTTTGTGTCTAGGGAAGGCACTCTGCTCTGTGTGGTTGTGTACATAGAAAGGACACATGCGATGCATGTGTGTATGTATGTATGAGTTATCTGGTGTGCATCCGTGTTTGCATGCACATGGAAGACATAGGATGTCCTCATGTGACTGTATGCAGATCATATATCATGTAATATGTATCTACATGCATGGTGACGCACCCATAGTGTGCCCATGGGTTTACATGCATGTGAAAGATACACACATATGTGTACATTGTATGCAGGTGAAAGGTACGTTGTGTTCACAGATATTTATGTGTATGTGGAAGACGTGTGATATATAAATGTGTTCACGCATGTGGTGCACATTTATGTTTTCTCACATGCCAAGGCATATATGGTGAGAGCATGTGTTTGTATGTGTAAAAGATAAACGTGATGAGTTTCTATGTTTATACAACATGGAAGCACTCAGAACTAATATACCAAGAGGCCATTAGTGGTCATTTCCAGATAATTGAAATTATAACTGTTGGATATGGTTCATTTGCTCATCCATATTTTCTGATATATCTCCATGTGCGTGTAATTTCATTTGTAATAAGAGGTAAGGACATGCACAAATCCCATCAGAGAACGTGACATTTCCTGGGGTCTATGTCTTCCACAACTGGGGGCATACATGTGGTTTTAAGAGAGAACTCGACACACTGCTGTAGCCCAAAACCCTGAAGGACCGGGTCCCAGGAATATTTTTATTAAGTCCTCACCTAAAAATAATTCATTTCATTGTGAATAAAGGAAAACATCTATTCAGGGGACATTGGGCTTGAAAGTTAAGGAGACCTTTAGCTATGACATTAGAACGAGTTTTTTCCTACTCAGACAACCTCCTTACTTTCCCCAAACACCTGTGTGAGGGTTGGATAGAGCAATAAAGTTTCAGTCCTCAAATGGGGGCCCCTGTGGAGGAAATATTGTCTAGTTGATACCAAGTGTCTGTTTTCATTCAATTACTTAGCATATCACTCATCCGTCTGTTCAATTTCAGCTTTTGCTTTTATCAGTACTTGATTCTCTCTCAAAAGTTTACCCAATTTAAATAATACTTGGTCTATTGCCACATGGTACCCTGTACATGTGAATCTCAAAACAATAGACTGGCTGATAGAAATGTTCACAGGTGTCCACCTCCTATCATTTTTAAACAGAATGCAGTGGCACTTGGCACATGAAGAGGATAAAAAATAAGTAATTTCACTGAGTGAGGTACACAGTCGAGAGGAAGATGACTACCGACAGAGGAAAGGGAAGGAGCAATTCTGAGAGAGCCGTGTAGGGTTCCCCTGCCCCTCCTGACTTCCTGGCCCCTTTGGGGGTATCCAGGATGCTCTGGTGTGTATTTTCTGGGGATGATGCTATAATGGCTTCAGGCCTCTGAAGCGGCACGAACACGATATACACGCACAGATGTCGAGAACAGCATCCATAATCCAGAAGGACGTGGCTTACAGAAGTGGCCACGTGGTGTAACTGAGCCTCTGGAACAGCAGACTGTTCTGCAGCAGGCTTGCACAGCAGTTTTAGATTTCTGTTTTCTGGCTGCCAGACGAATGGAAGAGTCCCCACGTCCACACATTTGATAGATTTACTTTCCCGATAAAAACAATATGTCCCCTGGCACAATGGCATCCTCTTACTTCCATCACTTCCTACAGCAACTGTCCTCACCTCCAGGGTCCAGGAGTGGAGAGAGCTTTAAGAAACCCTATCAGGAAGAATGTAATGGTGCAAACACTTTGGAAAACTGTGGAGTTTCGTTAAAAAGTTAAAAATAGAATGACTTATAATCCAGCAAATCCACTTCTAGGTATCCATCAGAAAAATATGAACACACTGATTTAAAGAGATACAAGTGCTTCCTTCATGTTTGTAGCACTATTAACAATAGTCAATAAATGGAAGAACCCTAAGTGTCCATTGACAGATGAATGGAGGAAAAAAGGTGTGGTTTATACACAATGGAATACTACTCAGCTATAAAAAATGAAATTTTGTCATTTGCAACAACATGGATGGAACTAGAGGAGATTATGCTAAGTTAAATAAGTCAGAAGGAGAAAGACAAACTGAAAGTTCTCACTCATATGTGGAATTTTAAGAAACGAAGGAAAAAGCAGACAAAGCTAACCCTTGGGCACTGACAATAGAACTGAGGTTATCAGAGGGGAAGGGATGGGAGCACGATTGGTGGAGACGATTACAAATGTGGTGGTGGGTGTCATGTGTTTTCCTGTATTTGATGAAGAGTGAACCTCATATCTGATATTTATATTCCGTTGTCAATCAATGTTACCTCAAAAAAAAACAAAAAAGATGTCCCACCGGGACAAGACATCTGTGCCAACCACTGACTGTGTCTGCCTTGGAGGCGGCAGCTTTTGGAGGCAGCCGAGGAAGGTAGATAGCTGAGCCATCTAGAGCTCCAGCACCCAGTAGGGAAGTGTCCACTCCTCACAGAGACTCAAGAGAAAAATGAGACAGCAGAACAAGTCAGCGTAAACTATGCACGTCATATCAGATGGCGGATGGGAGACCAAACAAAGAGAGTTCATTTCACATCTCTCAGTAATTTTATCAAAAAGCTACTAGTTATGGAGTACTCTCCTCTGCATTAGGCACTGTGCTAACTACATTAAATACATCCATCTTGGGGAGATTTTATCCCCATTTTGCAGATGTATAAACTGAGGCTCAGAGAAGCTTCCTAACTTGCCTTAGGCAGCATAATGATACATAGGTCACCAGGACTGCTGGACTTTAAATCCCATGTTTGTAATCACAGTGTTGCAAGAAGACTCAGGCATTTTTTTTTTTTTTAAATGTCAAATGTATGTGTTTAACAGACTGAGATTGTTTCATGTATATGTCGTGTGGCTTTGAGTCTTCGGTTTCTTTTGAAGTTTGCCAAGGAGTTATGATGATTCATTTTATGTGTCAATCTGGCTAGGCTGTGGTGCCCAGTTGTCTGGTCAACCTGTTTAGATGCGAAGGTATTTTTTCAGGTGTGATGGACGTTTAAATGAGGAGACAGAAAAGCAGATTGCCCTCCGGAGCATGGGTAGGCCTCGTCTCATCAGCTGAAGGCTTTAAGAAGAGACTGAGGGCTCTTGAGACAGAGGAGATTCCCAGACTGCAGCCTAGAATTTCTTCCTGGACTGCCATCCTGCCTTGGAGATTCTGGACTCAACGTTGCAACATTAATTCCTACATGATTTTCCAGGTTGCTGGCCTGCCCTGTAGATTCTAAACTTGCCAGGTCCCATGATTAGGTGAGCCAGTTAAAAAAAAATCCCTTTCTTTGTGTGTGTGTTGCTGTAATAGTTACTGTATATTTTTGTAATGATATTGTACATCATGGCAATAATATGTATATTATTGTTTCTCTAGAGAACCCTTGCTAATACAGTTGCAAAAGAAAAAGGCTCATGGGAACTCATGAAAAGATCCCTTTCCAGAGAGCAAAGGCATATCCAGAAACAGTTGAATGTTTTCAAACCACTTGAAGCTCCCCTCAACATATAGGATGTAATAGCTAGTATAGTGACTTCTGACCCCGGAGTTCACATCCTTTCTCTGCCCAGACCTGTCAGCCACCTTTCCTGCCAGCACATCTCACTGCTACAGGAATGCAACATGCTGCCAGGTATTTTCTACCGTGAATTTTCTGTATGTTGTTTTCTGTATTTCCCCTCCTCCCAGCTCTCTAAGCCTAATTAGTAAGAGAAGCCTCTTCTGTCAAGGAAGGCTGAACCTGGATGGGTCTTTGAGATACAGGGGATGGGGGCGGAATGGGGGGGTCTTGCTGTATTCAGTACAAAGGGACTGAGGTGCATTGGCCCTGTCGGCAGTGGATGGGCGCCTGGCCTCGCCCCATCATCCTTCACAGCCTTGCAGAGAGGGTGGGCACTGGCACCTAATTCCATGCCTTGGCAAGGACTGCGGCCCACAGTGGAAGGGAGAGGGCAGTGCCCTGGAGTCAGCAGGGATGGAGCAGAGAGAGACCTCGGACTGGTCAGAGGCGCACAGACAGGAGGGTGGTAGAGGGAGGAGCCCCTAGTGCCTCTGGCTACAGCACAGCCTGCAGAACCTCTCATGACCCTGTTAAGTGAGCATGGACATTGTTTAACAAGTGGAGTTGGGTTCAGAGAGGGCCCTGATAATAATTACAAGAATATTCGTGCTCTCTATAGACACGCACAGGTACACGCATACGTCCATCTGTAATAATTCACATGCACAGGTAAATGGTTCTATTTCTGGCATCTCTGGCTTGGTACACTGAAGTGTATGTCAGCTTCACAGCAAGGGTGGTGGAAGCAGCGAACAGAAGGTTGTGGAAGTGTGACTCAGTGATACTTTTAGCATAGCGTAAACTTTTTTTAAATTGAAGTAACACTGGTTTAGAACATGATACAGGTTTCAGGTGTGCATCATTATATATCAGCATCCTTAGATGAGGCAGTGTCCACCACTGAAAGTCTAATCCCATCCTTCACCACACGACACAGTTTTCTTTCAATTTCTCTATATTTTAAAGTTTTCTAGCTTCGCAAAATACCTTGTTGAGTTAATTAATATTCTAGACATTTGTTTTCAAGTATGCTACCACATAAAAAGATCCTTACAGTGTAAATTTAGAGGCTATAACAGAATTCTAAGTGGTATCAGATGAGAACTATTTTTTAAAGCAAAATAAGACTAATCCCTTCAGAACAATTATACAAAAAAGGTTGGACAGAAATAGGTAAAAGTCATGTTACTATGATCATCTTTAGAATGAATATTTACTTTTCTGACATTTCAAACAAAAATTGAGTGTGCATTCTTTTTTAAAAGGGAGAACTTTGGAGGAAATTTAATTACTTTAATAGTTCCTGGATATAAATCTTATTCCACAAATAAGTTTCTTAAAATCTTGATTCTAATCATTTCTGTTTAGACTGTAAATCGTTGGAGAGTAGAATTTGCCACTTCTACCTGATCTTTCCTAAATGAAAATTTAGTAAGTTGAAATCTTTAAGTAAGGTCTTTCCTTCTTCAAACACATACACACAATCTTGTTCACATGCACACACTCACATATACTCATATACACTCACACATACAACACATACGCTCATGCACATACACTCACACTACACTTCATCATACGCACTCACACAATACTCAGTCATACTCCCTTACCTCACTCACACCGACTCACACACACTGACATATACTTGCTCACACACTCACGTGCTCATACACATGCTCACACATGTTCAGTCAGACACAATCATACCCATACATACTCACACAAACCCTCTCACACGCTCACACACATACTCACATGCGCTCGACTTACAGCCTGACCAGGGTGAACAAGGTGGGGTGCTAGGGGCAGGGACTCCTCTGATCTCTGTGGGCAGGTTCCTGAGCAGAGTTTAGTTTAGAGGAGATCTAGCCTTGAGTAACGTGTGGGTCCTGTCCTCCATGCTCACACAGGCCAGCAAGCCCCCAAAGGTCCTACCCTTGCGTCGTCTTTCAGCCCTCCACCCGCTGCCTTGCACAGGAAGTCCCCTGAAGGACCAGGGCTCCCAGGCTCATTTTTCTGGCTACATCCCCAGCTTTCAGCAGGCCGCTGCCTTCTTCTGGGGGCAACTTCCTGGCATGCGACCCATGCAGGCTCAGAGGGCCGATGCTTGGTTTAAAAACCTGATGTATCTATCCTGAAAATCCTCATAATTCTCTCTTTGACCTGTGTCTTGTTGTGAAGAGTCTGATGGGGCAAGGGTGCAGGCGTGTGAGCTGGGGGAGCAGGGGGAGCTGGGCAGCTGCATGAACACCAGCAGGCTCAGGCCTGCAACGGCAGGCAGCAGCGCGGGCACTGAGCAGTGGGCCAGCCAGGCATGGGGTGTGCCTCGGGCTGCCCAGGGCAGGACTGTGAGTGCTGGTCAGAGCTGGCCCGGGCTGGCAAAGACAGCAGCAGCAGTGGCTGCAGCTGCAGGGGAAGAGGGGCTGTGCAAGGAGAAGTTCTGGACCCTGAACTGGAGGCAGCTTATTGCTATACCCAGATCCAGTCTTGTGGCATCTGCACAGACACCCACTCTCTGGCCTGACTGCGAATAGCTGTTGTCAGCAAGTTATTCCACATGAAAGCAGAGATGCCTGGACACGGCAACCAGGCAGATCAGGCGGTTAACTCAGCAACTTCCACCAAGAATGTGCCGGGTTGGGCCCCTGACCGTCCGTCAAACACATGCAGAAGGTCAGCAGTATTAAACGCATCTCCAGTGCACAGGCTGACCCCTGACTCCCCACCTGCTACATCACCTGCCCTCAGCTCCTCTCTGCTTTCCTCCCACCCCGGAGTCCCCAGCTACATGGCATAACCCTGTTGTTGAAAGTACGGTGACCTCTCGGGCTTGAAGTCTTTTCTTTCTCACTTGGGGTGACTTTTGGAGCACAGGAAATGGAGGGGCTTGTCATTCATCCCCTGGGACTCCCTGCACCGTGGGGAGTGAGCTGTGGCAGCCAGGTGCCAAGAGGAGGTCACTTAGTAAAACCTCGAGGGCATCAGAAGCTGGCGCGCCTCCTTGACCAATGACTCCTCTGTCAACACCAGAGACGTGGGCATGCCTTCTGCCCACCCCCACTCCCAAAGCTCTTATTCTCACCATTAAAGTTGCCTTTTATGTTTATTTTAGCCTTTAAAGTACTGACGGCAGGAGATATGGGGCAGGCACGGATGTCTGGAAAATTCCTGCTCAGCCTCCAGGAACTCCCTTGGATGTGACTCCATGAAGCCCAGGATCCAACCAGACATCCCAGTGTTGTGACCGACAGTACCTGTGCTTCCTCCGCTCTTCCTGCAGGGTAGGAAGCTTCTCTAGAACCCACAGAGAGGTTTTCTGCTTACGGTGACCCCCCTCTCCTGTCTGAGCAAGGTCTGAAAGAGATGCTTCTGGGCTGTGAGGGAAGAGGAGTCAGCACTTCATCCCTTGGTTAGTGTGCTCGTGAAAGCACAGGAGGGAGAAGGAAGGGTTTGCTGGAAGTCGTAAAGGTAATGGACAGATTACACAATCCAAGCACGTCTTGAAAAAAAAAAGGATTAAAACACAAAACATTTTCTGAAAGTGAATTTTTAGGAATGAGTTTGATATAAGACTGACAGGAGTGAAGAGAGCAGAGAGAAGAGTCAAGGTAGAAGCTCTCTGAATGTTCTGGAAGCCCCCATCCAACTGACAGCAGCCAGGCCCCTGTGACAGGGGTTTGCTCCTACAGTGGAACCACAGGCAGACCCCAGGGTTTTCTTGCCCCAGGCCTGGCACCAGGCCAGGAAGCGCCTGTACGAGGTGACTGTCAGCCCTGACTTCAGCTGAGGCTTCCCTCGGATCCGCACCTGGGATGAAGCTACACTTGTCCCTGCTAGTGGGGGCGGGTGTGTTAATCCACCTGCACTCATCTCCTCCAACTAACAACCAAAGGAACCCAGCCTTGTTCTGGTCTCAAACTATTTCTCAGTCCCTATGATGACTCACATGTTGACAACCCCCTTGCACTGCCCCGCCTGCAGCATCACTAAGCCCATCAGGAGGGAGGGCGGGTTCTGGAATCACCAGAACTTGAACCGTCTCAAGTCCCCTGAGCTTCCAAGGGGGTCAGAGGTCATTCCCATCTCATACGGGGAGTCTTTTGAGGTGGGGTTTGTGTTTTATCTGCATTTCTCCGGCATCTAACATGGTCCTGGCAACAGCAGGTGCTCAGTAATGAAGACAGTGAGGGAGAGGAAGCAATGGTTTCGAAGGGAACTCAGGACCTGGGAAGGAGAGCACTGCTCTGGGAGCGGGATGCTCAGGAAGACCAGGGTTCTTGGATCCAATGGCCAGCGACTCCCCTGGAGCACGGAGGGGGCAGGAGCATTAGCCGTGTCTCACCAGGCATGCTCCCTCCTAGCTCCTCTTGCACCAACTCAGCAGACATCATGTCTTCCTCGTGTGCACCCAGGAGAGAGGCTGCAGGGCCCGACATGGCTCCGTACAGGTGCAAACGTCAGTTCATCCTGCTTGCCTTTGCTGACACAAGCTCCCAGCTCCTACTCACCCTGAACCTGAGGCAGCAAGGCAAGTCATAAACAGTCACAGTCGTACTGCCATGTACACACTTCAGCTGGAAAGGTGGAGGCACTGGTTTTGAGACTCCAGGATGCACAGGATCATATGCAGGTGATAATTCATTCTGCGTGTCAGCCTGGCAGGAGAATACTGCTTTGCTGGCTCCCCGCGGTAGTTCTTCGAATGCAGTCTTAAAGAGAGACTTCTCCAAAGGCTGGGCTTAGGAGGGAGGATCCATTTTTTCTTGACACAAGGAGATCTGCTTAGAGATGGATCCATGGTGATCTCACTCCTGGCTACACGAACCTAAAATTTCTTAATTTGCTCTGTGAGGTCAGAGAACATGTCAATATTAAAAGCCCAATACCATCCAGGGAGAAGCTGCCATGGTAAAATAATGTTAAAGTTGTAGAAAGCTTCCAAGTTAGAGTAAACAAGTCAAATGGACGGGTTTCATTTCATTGCATCTCCAGAAGAGACTCTGCAGGACAGTTAGCCCTTACACCAGCGGTTCCACAGTCTGCACAGCTCAAGACACTGCTGACAAAGCCACCAATGTAGAGCCCCCCAAAACACGAAACACCAGTGGGTTGGGAAGCCAGTGTCCACTGCCCAGACCATCTGCTGACATAAGCCCCATGCTGATAGAGAACGCGTGGGTCACAGCCTCACTTACGTCCTCCATGACGGATATTCGCTGGGCTACTTGTCAGGTCACTCTTGCCTTTTGTCCCCTAAGGCCAACACAGCAGATCCCCTCACATGTCAGCCTGTTTCCCATGAACCCAACTGACAACTTTGTCCGAGGGCTGCCAATGTGCCGCTGGACTCCACTGTGCCTGTGCGCGTGGAGGACCCAGCGTCCTGACCACTTGTCATCGCCAAGGGCAGCCCGCACCAGTCACTCCCTGGGTATCAGTATATAAGCTCCCGGCTTCTCGCCCCCAATGGTGTCATAATGATATGTTTTATGCCATTTTCTAAAACTTCCCCATGGAATAAACCTCAGGTGCACATTACGGCAGCTGCCTTCCCTTCCTTATATCACCTCCTTCTCTCATCTCCACTGCCTCCTCTCCTGCCCACATCTTTATCCCAAATAAGCACTGTGCATGCAACCTCTGTCTCAGGTTTGCTTCTGGGAGAAAACCCCTCACACGTTCCTCTATCACTGAGGGTTGACGAACTCCCTTTCCCACATATCAACACGAAGTGCTAATTCGTAAGAACAACTGCAGATGTGCAGGCAGACAAATCTGAGAAAAGAAAATAGTATTGTTCTTAATCTACTGAAGACTCATTACTAAAAAAAAAAAAATTGTTCCCCCAAAACACATCTTTCTCTGACAAATGGCATCTTTATCCATTTTGTCCCCACACAGAAGGCTGGACATCATTCTAGACTTTGCCTTCTCTCTGACTTCCCTTATTGATTCCAGCCCACGGCGTCCCCCATGTCCCCTGTGTCACTAACCATGCCA
This sequence comes from Solenodon paradoxus, assembly GCA_004363575.1. Lineage (NCBI taxonomy): Eukaryota > Metazoa > Chordata > Mammalia > Eulipotyphla > Solenodontidae > Solenodon > Solenodon paradoxus. The sequence goes on along the minus strand of RJWH01001879.1, from coordinate 98,642 downwards.
TCACTACTGTCTGACCCAGGACATCGCTCCCCTCTCCACTTCACCTGGACACTATAAACCTCCAGACTAGGATTCCTAAGGCCTCTCATGCCCTCTTTGGTCCTTGGGGATCTTTCTAAAAGGCACCCCCTCTGCTGAAACCCTTTGAAAGTTCCTCACACTCCTGTGAATTCACACTCCTTATCAAGCCACACACATCATCCCATGCTTTCTTTTTGCTTTCCTCCACTGCCTCCCAGTTCCATCCTGCAAGCACCAATGCACATCCGCACAGACATCCTCCACAGGAGAGCTGGCCCCTCTTTCCCCAAACTCTCCCTGCTGTTTCAGACCCCCGCACCACATACCATCCCCACCTCTTCTTGTCCCCCTGGGGGACCACTACCCATCTCGTAGGACAGGGCTCAAGGGAAGTTTCCTCAGTGAAGGCTCCTGTCTCACCAGTAGTAACAGGTCCTTTTCCCTTGTCCATGTAACCTAAGTTTCTGCTGCTTGACCTTCTGTGTGGCAATGATGGGGTTGAACCACAGGCCCTGCTAGATTGATGTGTCCTTTGAGGGCAAGGCCTGAGTCTTCACCATGTTTTATTCCCAGCACCTCTGCAATTCCTGGTCATAGCATGGCCCACAGATGTCTAATGGCTTCAGCGGAGCAAGAGGTGATTCAGAGAGTTGCTTCCAAAAGCAGAGCAAAGAGAGATACAGTCCCCCCTCCAAGGACAGTGACCAAAGAGATGGACTGTAGCCAGGAACCATAAAATGCAGCCTGAGTCTCATTTGTTCAGACAATTATTGATGACATATGTTTCCATTATGCTTTCATGTAACTATTTCAAACCAACACCCCGTAGGAATGATGACTGGAAGAACTTATTCCAAAACCCGATACTAATTTCTGGAAATGAGGGTGGGGGGTGGGGAAGGTATCAGAATAATCCCCTGGGTCATTGGGGTCCTAAAGTACCCTTTGGCAAAGAAAAATGTCAAAAAATTTATCCAACCATAAGTTATGTGTTAGCCTCACAATGAGAAACTTGCAAAAATATAGATGCCTTATTGACAGGAAAATGTAATGGCCTGGACGAACATCATTACCAACTAGACCAGAGAGAAAGAGTATGGGCAGATTATAGGAAGGGGCAGGTTGGATGGTGAGTTGCTTGCTGGTTAGAAATCGGGGATGGGAACCAGGGGTTGAGGATAGTTTTCTTTGGATTGGCCAGATCGAGAAACTTCTCTGACTCTAGAATTTCACTGCTGGATGAAATAGTAAAGGTTATGTATTTCAGCAGCTCTCGCCTGGGAGTCAGAATATATAGGAATTCTTGACAGCCAATGCTGTCAAACTGCGGTATGTTGGCAAGACTGTCTCCAGCGTCACTGTGGATCCCTGCAGACGAAACACTGGAAACCACAGATTTAGCCCAATGACTCCAGTCTAACGAGGAAGACACTAAGGACCAACATAAAAATGACCTTCCCACTGTGACTTTCATACTCCCCTCGGTCACAGAGCTGACTGGGACCCAGGTCCCCAGACATGCAGCCTAGCAGCCATTTTGCTCCTCTGGGCTACCCACAGCTGTGATAGGAATGACTCTGATTTTCAGAGTTCCAAAGGTTTAAGGAATGGGAGGTGGGATCTGGAATCTAGAAATTCTATTAGAATCCAGCTACTTTTTGTGCTAAATATATAATATTAATGGGGGGGGAGGTGGAGAGAGGAGAAACTGGGTGGGAGGGGTCAATCATCTGGTGAAGGAAGAACTGGTGAAGAAATTTAATGTACTATAGACAGATGTTGATTTATAATGATGCACACCTAAAACCTATATGAAGTCATGATACAACATTCCTTCAATAAAAATAATTAAAAATAACATTAATTGTTGAGGTTTAGTAATTATTATTGTTAGGATGAAAAAATATAACCTATAGTCCATCTAAAACAATAATTCTCAACAGAGGGCACTTTTCCTTGCCTACATGTACCCTGGGTACACTCGTTGATAACTAGAGATGTCTGGAAGTGCAAGAGGCATCTAGTGGGCAGAGGCCAGGGGTGCTACTAAATACCCCACAGCTGCTGGTTGGCCCTATAACAAAGTGTCAACTAATCAAACTAACACCCTGTTGAAAAGACGGATCTCCTGGCGGGGTACACTGGCTTACCTATGAACTCCCTCCCCAACTTACTGAATAATGTTGACCAGAGAAAGACATCTTGGAGAAGATTCCCTTCGGTGTCAAGTCTCAAGATATAGGCTCATCCTAAGGTACAGAGATAGTGGCACCTCATTTCAGGAACAAATTCCCAATCACCCAGATTAACTCACATCATTGGCGCAATCTTTCATACAAAGATGGGACCACAAGGAAGGAAGGGAAGGCGCCAGTTTGTCCAGCCTCAGGGAGCCTGTTGGTGTCATTCTGACCCACCCAGGCCTGGAAGAGAGTGGGCTAGGTCTGGATTATTAGCTGGCTGTAGACTTTATCCAGTGAAAACTGCCACTGTGAACTTCTGCCTGCAGCCCCTCCACACTCAGTAACACGGACTCTAAGATTACAAGAATATGAGACTCTACATCTAATGGTGTCCTATACAGTTGCCCTTTGTCTGTCAAGATGATTTCCCTTAAGTTTTACAAGCCCCAAAGTCAGGAACCATGACAATTCATTCATTGGACAGAGCCTCTGGCCGAGTGCTACTCACACTCATGTGTGATAATGATGATAATAATGAATAAAAATGCACCTTATTAGTTTCTCTCTCACCTGACCAGTCCTCTTACATGGCGAATTCATTATATATATAGTGAGGTCCCTATTATTCCTTTTTGTTAAGAGAGAACTGAAGGAAAAAATTGCTTGTTACCCCAAGTCATTTTCACAAAAAGAGTTCCAGGCTTTTTCCTTACACAACCAAAAAATTACATGAGACTTCTCCTCAAATGTCAAAATGGCATTTAGCCTGACAGTTTTCTCATTATTATGCTCAGAGAGCTTCTCTAACTAAACCTGTCAAAAATTTCTAACAGGCAGGGGCCTCCTGAACTTGGAGTCAATAATTCAGCCTGGTGTTATGGTTCTGAAGTTTTCACTTTCAGTGAGTTCAGGAGAAGGCGGCTTGGATGACCTCTGGCACTGAGAGACCCTGGGATATCCATTCCTGTCATGTTTCAGAAGACAGAGCAAGATTAATGTCGGAGGGGGCTTGAATGGAGGCCCTCAAGTGACTGCTTTGGGGAAGCCCCTGGAAGCTTCTTCTATGGTCAGTTCAGAGAACAGGGGAGAACTTCCAGGGGCACCAGTCCATAGGAACACTGGGATAAGGGGATTGCTGGTGCCAGTGAACTTAGCACTCCATGTTAAGCCCTGATGTAATCTGTAACATGAACATTGGTTTCACTCCTGCTGAAGAAGATGGTGCCATGACTGGTGGAAAAGCACCAGCAGGCAGAACAGATGATACACGACCCTCTAGTGCAGGAGAAGCCCACACTTTTCCACCCAGGACAGCTACAAGGGAGGGTGAAACAACAGCTCACTGGGCCAGAGACCAGATCTCCTGCGTCTTTGGTTCTATGAGGCACCCAACTAGCATCAGAACCAATCGCGCAGGGAAGATTCTATATGATCTATCAAGAAGGCTTCTTTGCCACGTTCCCCCGATGTTTCAGGCTCTCCTGAAGCTTCCAGACACCCAGCCTATGTGCTTGCCTACCTGCAGGTGCAGGCATCCTGGACTTTCCTTGAGATTGAGTGTCTTGTCTCCACACCCTCCCCCCCAACCCCCAGGCACAGGTGCAGATTCATGAGTCACAAGTAGGGAGCAGCAGGATCCCTCTGTTGAGTAATTAGTTGAAACTACAAACCCTGCCTCCAACTCTGAGATCAGGCAGCTGAGAGTCACCTGGAGCCAACAGTTGCGAGTCAGCTTAATTTTTGAAAATGATGACGGCTCAGCATAGTACTTTTTATTGGAAATGCTTTATTTATTTTACTGTCCTTATTTCAAACAGTTTGACTTGTTTATAGCTCCAATAAGTTGCGTGGTTTGGAAAATTATGTCTAATGAATGCATGTAGTAAATCACTTATTTTGGACATTAAGAGATTTACAATGTTTATTTGTAAAAATTACCACTATGGGTAATATGTGTTGGATTGTTATTTAAAGAACATCAACTTGCAAAGGCTCAACTTATTCACAGGCTGCCCATACATCTCGGTCCTGCCCTGGGGATGGGACAGGTGGAGATTCCACATCATTCGGGGAAGAGTTGCTTATGCCTTAACAACCCTTCAAAATGGTAGCTGTAGCGCACCCTGGTGGCCTAGTACTTGGTCTCCTGCCTCTGGCTGAGCGCACTCCATACACACACTGAGGACCCAGGTTCTCATCAGGCATCCAGGGGCTGGGGAGAACAAACAAGACGAGCAACTAAATAAAAATAAAAAAGTATTTCTTCCTCCTCCCTCTTCCTGCCTGCCTGCTTTATTTCTGCTGCACCTTTCCTTTAAAAAACAAAAACAAAAACAAAACAAGGTAGCTGTCTCCCTTTCTGCTCCATGTAGGGAGGAACAGGGAGAGGGGATCTGGGAGGGTGCCAGGAAGGCGCAGAGGGCATCCTGGAAACCCAGTTTGACAAAGAATACGAGGGCAGAGTCGTGTGCCCCCTCGTCATGAGAAACTGCAATTGCACACGTGGCCAACAGGTGGGTCCAGGTGTGACTGCAGGGCATGCGGGCTCGTGGCCATCACCACACCCAGGAGCCAGTGTCCCTGGGAGTGACCCTGACTCAGGGCAGGGGGATCTTTGGTTGATAGTTGAAGATCCCCACTGCTCCTAAGACCCCAGTTCTTGCCAGGGACTGAGTACCAGGGGCTCTGGCTGCTGTGGCTGCCGGTCAATGCCAAGTCCAACAGCCACTGACCCTCCATGAGAGAAGAGCTCCAATAGGATGGCCGGCCAGGGACTTGAGACCAAAGGGAGTGTTTAAGTCTTTGAGGGTCTTTCCTGCTGCTGCCCCACTGAGCCGACTCTCTTCCCACCTCCCATCCACCTGACTACAGCGAATGGGTCTCTAATTGCGTCCCATAACTTCCCACTCAGGTGAGCCCAGAAGAACGCGGCGGCACAGCCCACGTTCTCAGGTATGTTGCTTTACTACTGTCTGTTTACAGAGCACGGACAGCGCCAGGCGCAATAACCATTCTGAAGGGAACGTCTACTCAGGCAGGCAAACATCTGGACCCCAACACCACTTGACACCCAGATCCAAAAGGGAAGGGGTTTCCCCCAGACCTCCTCATCCACCGGCTCCTGCCCTAGACCCCGCGGAGCCATCCGCAGCTCCCCCAAACCTCGGAGAACGTGGCCCTCGGCCTCCGGATCAGCAGTTCTCAGGTTTTCTGCTTCACAACCATTGCAAGGAAAAGGTTGCACGTGGAACACAGCATGGGAGCACACACACACACACACACACACACACTCACAGTCACACTGGTACATACCGCATTCAAAAGTACAAGGTTGCCTGGTGTCTCCTATGTGATTTTTCCCACCTCCCAGCCTTTATTTAAAGCCGTTCCACCTACTGGAGCCTATTTCATGAGCCCCTAATGGTCACAATCCATTGAAATACAGGACACGAGGTCCTACCTGACAAGACTGAATCTGAGCTAGTCCCTAAGGTCACGAGCTGTAGGACTTCCTGGTCCTCATGATAATGTCTCTCAGACACAGAGAACTTGCTGTTCTCCTGGGCAGCTGACCTCTTTTTGTGCCTGAGGAATCTGCCCCATGCAGGCCTAGATATGTCCTCTTCCCCGGGAACCTTCCTCCCCGAGTGCCAGCACCTGCTCCAGCCCGCAGTCTCCCTGACAGTGACTCTCCTTGACTACTGCCACCCACCCAGGACGTACCTCCACACGGCTGAGACCCCTTCAAAGCAGCTGCATGCCAATCCTCATTTAAAATCTAAATTTGGAAAACTGAAAACAAAAGAATAGTGACTCTGCCATAATTAATATTTAATATACATACACCATTTATCCACACCACTGCAAAATGCATTGAAATAACATGTAGACGCTTTTAAAGACTGATATGTAGACCGCTGCTTTTCTCTTAAATAGCTGACAAAGGTTGTGATGAAGACTTTTCTTAACTGTTCTTCTTGTCTCCATTCAGTGCTTTGAAATTCATTTCCTTTTGTGGAGAAATCGGAACCCTTGTGCTCCATGGTCAGGAATATAAAATGGTGCAGACACTGGGGACACTGTATGGAGGTTGCTCAGAAAAAGAGTAGAATAGATGCATGATTCATGAATCCTACTTCTGGATTCGATATAGGCCCATAATAACTGAAATCAGGGACTTAAATAGATATTTACACGACCCTTGTTCAAAGCAGCATGATTCACAGTAACCAAAAAGCAGACGCATCCCAAGAGTTCATCAACAAGTGAATGGATTAACAAAATGTTTACACACAAGGGAATATTATTCAGTCTTAAAAAAAGAAAGAAATTCTGGTTACCAGTGGCTAAAGGGAAGGAGGAGCAAAGAGCTATAGTGTAAGGGAACAGCATTTGTGCTGCAGAATGAAGAGTTTTGGAGATGGACAGGAAAAAAGACCAAGACTCATGTCAGGAAACCCTTAAACACTAACACACACCCTTTCTTGCAGACTCAACTTGCTCCCAAGTTTTATCACTGACAGAGAACCAACAGCAGGATGCAAACCCTGAGGATAAGCACCCTCCCACCGTGGTCACCAACACAGGACCTGGCAGAAGCTGGAACAGGAACACAGGACCATGAATCACTTGTTGACGGAGGCCCTTTGCATTCCCTCCACATCCCTGCGCATAATAGACCCACTCTGTCCCCCTTAAAAAGTCCTGACTTTGTCTAAGATTTTGAGATGGCTTTTGGGATGAAAGAATGCCACTCTCCTCACTTGGTGGACCTTCCTCAGGTGGTGAATAAAAAGCTAGTTCCTTCTTGAACTGCCATTTGCCTTCCCTATTATTTTGGCTTTCGGACAGGGAGTGACCAGACCTTCTGCTGACAATAGATAGTGGAGATGGCTGCCCAACAGTGCGAGTGTTCTTAATGCCACTGGCCTGCACGCTTCAATGACTTAAGTGGTAGTTTTTTGTTTTGTGTGTTTTATCATAATTAAGTACTCTCATCCTGCTATAGAGGCTGAGGGTGGAGGGCTGGAGGGGCACAGATGGTGTGGGGGGGAGGGAGAAGCATGACCCCAAGGGTCCCATTTTCAGTGGCAAATTGTTTTGACATCCTACTCTAACCAGACATTTGTGTAAACTTGGCTTTTTCTCTGTAAAGCATCTGTATGCTACAGGTGATAACATTTCCATCATTTATTTTGCTAACTCTTCATGGAGAATGGCTCCAGCCCAGTCCAAACATAGCTTCAACAACAGAGCATTTCATCCATAACAAATGGAGCCCTGGGTGGAGAGGTGCAGGTTTGCCTTCATCAGCAGCTCAAAGCCATTGCCAGGGCCTGGGGCACACTTTCCAGTTGTCCCTCTTTCTCTGGGTCTAGCTTTATTCTCAAGCTGGTACCCTCCCGCTTGCAAGATCCCTGCAAATATCACAATCACAACTACAAATGTTCATCAGCAATACATGACCTTGTTTGTTACTTGAGCCTTTGTTTTTTTTAAGTTGAAGACATTTCCAGAAGTCATGCATGTGCCAGCTTTCCCATCTTCTCTCATGGCCCAGTCTGGGGCCACTGGTCCAAGGGCAGTGACCTCCCAACACTGATTTATTCTGACCAGGACCCAACCACGATTGGTTGATTCTGATAGGACCCCCCCACCGCCCCTCCCCTATCATGACTTCTCTAGTCTGTTCAGGACACTTTCACCGCCATAACTGGTTTGTTGGAAACAGGGTCCCATAACCGGGCTTAACCTAGTCAGTAGTACCCTCCCATCCCCAGACTGTCTGCATGGGGAGACCGGACACCTGAGTTAGATTGCAGGTGCGTAGGGGTTTCACCTGCACAATTTCCTCCACTATCATGTTGATGCCACACGCACTGTGCAACTTGCAGGTGGTGACCTTGGGTCACTGCAGTATGGAGCATGCTATAAAAATGACTAATGGAACCCCCAACTAAAATCAGAGCTGGGAAAGCTATACCACTGGTCATCAATTACCCCAGACAGGAAGAAATGTCAATTAAACCTCAGATGCCAAGAGGAAAGAGTGCCTTCTTGCCCAGCAACAAATCCAGCCAATGGAAACACTGCTGCTCAACAAACGAAAAACCTTCATCACCTGAATTCTTACTTTCCTCCAATAAACTTTCAGTTTTCTCTTGCTGATGCCTTTTAGGTCCCACCCCTTTTCTATAAAAGCCTCCCATCTCGTCTCATCCCTCGGAGTATCTCTGCTTGCCCAGTGACATGCTCCTTGATTCATGATTGCTTTAGTAAAGCCAATTAGATCTTCAAATTTACTCCATAATTTTGCTTAACAGTGCAAACAAGAAAATGCCAGGTGTTGCTATAGGATTCTCCTCATGGGGACTGAAGCAAATGTTCTCTTCTATAAAGAGGTTGTTCAGCTTCAGATTCATCTGGGGTATTGTTTAAATGCAGCGTCAGTCTCTCACAGTGTGATGCTGTGATTTAAAATAAGAAATACATATTTGGTCTTTGTGTCTAACACAGTGCTTCTAAACCCTTTGGAATTTCCTAGGTGATGAGAGAAATAAAGGTATCTTATGTTAAGGAGGTAAACTTAGAATGCCCCCCAAGACCTAGGTCCCCCCCTGAGGGAGGGGAGAGGTTGAACCAATCACCAGCAGCCAGTGAGTTAATCAATCATGCCTATGTAATGTAACTCAAAGGACAGGGTTCAGAGAGCTTCTGGACTGATGAACACAGGGAGATGTGGGGAGATGTGGGGAGATGCCCTTTCCCCCAGACCTTGCCCAATGCCTCTCTTCCACCAAGGCTGTTCCTGAGTTATATGCTTTTAATTTTTTTCAAACAGTGCTTTGGTAAATAGAATGTTTCTCAGAGTTCTGTGGGCAATGCTAGCAAGTTAATGAAACTACATGGAAGTTGTGGGAACCTCTGAGCTCTAGCCAGTATGCTAGAAACCCAGGTGACAACCTGAACGTGTAATGGCATCTAAAGTGAAGGACAGCTTTGAGGGACTTAACTCATGGCTTCAGATGCTATCTTCAGGTGGTAGATAGTTATTGGAAGAATTGAGTTGAATTGCAGGACACCCTGCTGGTGTCAGGGCCAATCTGCCCTCACAGTGAAATTGGGTATAGAATTCTTAGTGATAAAATAGCTCTTACTTCAATTGCTCAAGTCTTTAAAGTTCTGACAGTCAATATGGCTGAGTTACAGGGCAGCTCACTGCCCAATGGGGGCTAATGAAAGAACTATTGGTTTTCAGTCAAATTCTAAGAAGGATAGAGAATAATTTTCATAGCAGAGCAGGTGTCATGGGAAACATCTTATGTCACTTTATGTATCCAACATTTGAAGGAACTGGAGGTAGCTATTGGTGATATTGGAGACTGGTGGTATTTTATAGTATTGACATGAGAGGCTGTCTTTTGCTAGCTGGATTCCTTTTTTGACTCAGTCTCTTCTGTTTCTGACTTTAAAACAGAGATCATATGTGCACTGAGTTGCCTCCAAACAGCTTTCATTTAACATTACATGATTTGTCCGGATGGACAGCAATGGGACAGATGGCAACAACCCACTACTGTGCCCTCAGTGATCTCTAAAGCCTCCAGAATGTCATCCAGCCCCATTGAGAAAAGGGACGAGCGAACCCTGAATGGCTGAAAACATAGGTGTATTTGGATTTGCCCTGAATTGATGAAGATTCATTTTTTGAAAGGTGGGCATTATCACAGAAGTTTTCTTCCTCTTGCTTCTACCCCTCAGCTCCTCTTTTCTTCTTGGCCATTATTTATGGTCTCTAAGTCAACATGCCCACATGCGACTTAGTTTATTCACGTGATTTATGGGGGGTGAAATGTCTGATCAGTTTTCTATCTAGGGCTTATAAAGAGAACATGAAATATGGGCTGGCTGAAGGGAAGGCAGGGCTTACATTTTTTTTCCAGCATTTACATTGAGGCATTCAAGTTAAACTTTTTTTGAGGAAGGCTGTTCTGCTTGATTTCTACATTTTCACCCACTGGGTGACCCAGCCCCACCTGTCCATTGCGTCCACTGTATGAGTGTGTGAAAGCACTACAAGGTTTAAACAAAAGACATTCATTTCTCACAGTTCTAGAGGCTGGAAATCCAAAATCAGATATTGGCAAAGTTGGTTGTTCTAAGGCCTTATTCTTGTACTTGCATATGACCCTCTTTGTTTGGTCTTCACGAGGTCATCCTTTGTGTGCGTATCTGAAGTCTATTAGGACTTCAGTACATTAACTTGGGGGAACACAGTTCGGCCCATAATGGGAGCCACATGTAAGCTCAGGCTGTATGGACGACTCATCGCCCTACATCACGTCTAAACTGCTGTTTCAAACCAGTCACATTGAACATTCCCTGAGCTGGTTAGGGAGGCCCCACCCCACAGCTGCTGGATCAGAACCTGTGTTTTAACAAAGTCCTGGATGACTCACACACAATTAACATCCCAAAAGCACTGATTTAAATAGCTCTTCCCAAGCAGGAGCCCACAGGAATTTCACAATTACATGCTGGCAAAGTAGCACTTACGTCACCACTCAGGGAAACCCAGCCAGGCTTGAATTGTGAAGGCAGAGAAGTCTCTGCCTTGTTCAAGAGGCCCTGGGAATGTCTGTGTCCAGTCAAGTTTAGTAGCTGTCCCAAAAGCTACAAGTCAATGGAATCTTTTATCAAAGAGGCAAGAGGGTGATCTAACAAATCATTTTAGGTACATCTGTATTCAACACAAGTCTGGGTGCTGTTGAGTTTTTTGAGAGGTATTTTGTACTATACCACGGTCCTCTGGTCCTTCCCCTTAGGAAGACCACCTACATTCACAGCTACATTGAAATGCAGCATCAGCGACACCACCAGTCCGGTGCAGAAGAGGCACCTTTGTACTTGGGCCCATGGTGGAGACTGCCGCAGCGAGGCCTGGGCGCCTGCCTGACGCCACTTCCACTTGCTCCCAGTCACAGAAACTGATGTCCTTTTCTTGTGACTCTGAACACTTCTAGTGTCTACTAATCTTGGATCATGTTGCCCACTTCGGCCTAGAGCCTTTAGCATGGATTTGATTTTTTTAACACCTGAAAATTCTGCAAAACACAACAATGCCCTTCTCTACACATTCTGCAAATGTGAAAACATGAAATTTGAATAAAGCCATCTTCTCCTGCTTTGTGCATGCATTCCATCCCTTCAGCCTGGTGCAATGTGTGGAATGAAACCCCAAGGAGTGTAGGCGACTCAGGCCTTCAGGGTTGGGGGAAGGAATCCGTGAGGAAAACACGGGATGGGTGGCAGGGGCGGTGGGGGCGTCTGTCCTACCAGAACAAGAGAGGGTGTTGTGCTGCTGTTTATTTTCACTAGAAGGAGGAGACATGGTCACAAGGTGGGCACAGACTTGGAGGCAGACTGGCCGTGTTGTAACCCCAACTCTGCTGTCCCTTAGTCCCCATGAGCCTCAGTGCCCTACAAGGAACAAGGATATTGCCCGTGTCCCTGTCCCAGAGCTTGTGGGGAAACTGCAGTGAGGTAGCAGGTATGCATGGTTTTTGCCTGGCACATGGAAGGGCTCCCTTGGAAGAGTTCGCAGCAACCTTGAGTGAATAGAGAGCAGGTGACAGGGATGCGGCTTCCATACGGTCCCCAGCTATTCACAAACCCCACACCGCATGAGAACGTGCGTCCAGGAGGATGCAGACAAGCACACCAAGAGGGCAAAGACAATGCCTTATTCACACATGATTGGCGCAGGGTCAGTGTTTACTGTGCACATAGCTGAAGAGCTGAATGAATGAATAGTTAATAACAAGGGCTGCTGCTGCAGAGTTTTGTTCACAAATGGAAATCAAAGGCAAGCCTTATTCTGAGTACCTAAATACTTGTCTTTTCCCCGGAGGGCTCAGGAAGCAGCGTGAAAAGGGCATTGGGAAAAATCCTGCACCTGTGTTCGAAGGGCAGGGTGTAGTCAGGTGTTAGAAAAGGAGCCATAGGAAGAGGTGTAGCGTTCAGGAAAAAGACAAGGTTTGCTTTGGCAAGCCAATGTTTTTCAACACAGAAATATAGAAAGCAAGAGTCTCATTTTGTGCTTTTAAAGTTCATTGTTATTAGTGAATATAGAAGTAAAATACTCACGGAGTACCTGTGCCAACTCTGGAAGACGGCTCTAAGGAGAAGCCTGAGGGGGTGCGGCCAGTTTTGCTGAGTACGGTGCCCTCCTCCTGTCACGCCACCACCCAGTGCCTCCAGCCCAGTGACAGTGAAACAGACCAGGTTCTCTTCTTTGCTAAGGATGCGGGGGGCTGGGCAGATGTCTGTCTTTGATTTGGAGTTTAATTTCCCTTGTGAAAAGTGATGCAATTGCCAAGAGCATCTATGCATTTTAAAATTTCAAGTTGCTTGTGAAAGAGAAGACGCAAGTTAAATAAAATTAGAAACAAGATAAGCATAAGCTGGTGAGAGACACTGAGTCACAGGGGTGCTGGCTAGCACTGGAAAGAAGAGGACAAGCCAGTGACATGGACTGTGGAATGGTGTCTCCGAGAGTGAAGCCAAAGAGACCCCCCTGTTCCTTCACTTATAATTGCAGCCACCCTCACTGCCAAAGCATCAGCAGCAGAGCACATGATCTCCTCCCATTAATGTCTTTCTTTGAGAGATAGGTAGGGAGTGGTATTTGCTGGAGAGTGATTTCCCCAATTGCTGACAGTGTCACTTTCTTAAAACCAAGTATGATTGCCAAGGACCTTAGGAAAATGGCTCATACAGACGTTTGTCAAGTCTGTAGTGAAGATTCTACCCACCACTGAGGTCAAACCCAGCGTCTTAAAGCAGAGATGATTCAACCCAACTGAATCTGCCCTTTTAAATTTTGCCTTGGAAGCACACTCTTAATTTTTGTCTAGATACTTCAGAAAGAGCCTATTCATTATTAAAGCACTGAAATGCTCGCTAAGGGGAGTTAGTTAGGTGTTGAAACACCCCCTGAAAAGCAAGCATGGAATGTTCCAAGAATAAACTAAAACACATATATTTTCTCTTCCATAGAGATAAAATGCAAATGAAGAAAATTCAGCTCAAGCTAATTTAAGCAAAAGAGCAAAATTTGCTATCAAGACAGAAATAAATGAGCTCCAGACATGACTGGATTCAGGGTTCAGATGGCCCAGGCTGCCAGCTCCCTCCCCTCTGCTTTTCACATGGTGACCCCATTCTCTCCACTGCAGGCCTGCCTCCTCCTACAGACCCCTAGCTCTACTTAAGAGACCCTAGAAATGGATGTTAGTCACCTGTCAGTCAGATGCTCACCCCATAGCCAGTCTCTAAAACCACCAAGTCCATCATGGGAGAAGATGCATCTCCATGAAAACCAAGGGCAGGGCAGATAAAGCAACAATTGTCTTGCATTAATCATGTCTTTCTACTCTGTATTTTTGATGCTTTTGCCTCTGGGAGCCTGGATCACCCTGAAGGACTGTCTCTCCCAGGGCAAACCCATTCGTAGAGGGCAAACAACTCACTTGCAAGTGTGCCTTTCTAAGGCAACCCACCTGATCCAGAGCCCACTCCCCACCCTCCCCTGTGGAGCACTCACACTCAGGCTGCTCTCTCCTCGCCCATCTCAATCATCCTGGCCAGGGTCCAGACAGTCAGAGATGGCCCTTCTGTCCAGAGCCTGCTGAAATGATCCAAACTAGCCAGCCCTAAACCTGCTTGCCCTGTTTTAACCATTCTGTCCCACAGAACCCACCATGAAGCCTCTTTCTTCATCCCCCACCCCACCTCCCTCCACGTTGACTGACCCCAGTGCTTCCTGTGTGGCTGGTCCTACGTGGTACTGTACTTCTGTTTCCAGGAATGTGGGAGCATAAAAAACGTCTTACTGCAAGACAGTGTTTTCCGTGTCCACATGGATTACCATACCTGATGAAAACAAATCCTGCTAGGGGTGCCCCTTCCACACAACTGTTATCAAAAACAGCCCAAACCAGGCAGCTAGGAGAAGCTCTACACTTGTGAAGTTGCGTGATTTACCATTCTAGGTCCCAAATTCACAAACAAGTTTAGTAATAAAAGAATAGGAAGAGACCAAATGCAAAGGTTGGTGGAATCAGATATATGTCACAAGCATTTCTAAAGCCAGAAACAGCACAGGGTTCTTATAACTAAGGCATCATAGAATGGAGAAATGTCTGTGGGAGATATTTTGGAGACCTGACACTGGCCACATCAGAATGATTGAGAGCACAGCCATTAAATTACCTAAGTGCCCAACAGCAGGTGAATGGATAAAGAAGATGTGGCACATCCATACAATGGAATAGTACACAGCCCTTAGAAGAGGTGAAATCCTGTCATCTGAATAAACATGGATGGATCCAGAAGGGATTATGCTAAGTGAAATAAGTCAAAAGAGGAAAGATAGATACCAGAAGACCTCACTCATAGATGGAATGTGAGTAGACAAAACAAAGGAACAGATGAAACAAAACCAACCCTGAAACATCTGCAACAGAACTGAGGTCACCAAAAGGGAATGGGACGGGCCGGGACAAATGGTGGTGGAGCCCACTGGACAATGGGGAAGAACACTTGGTGACTTGGTGGAGGGCATGGTGTGTTGAAATGTAACTAAGAAATGGGGAATCTATAAATAGGAAATTATCTTAATGTGTAGGATAATTACTACAATAAAAAATAAATTAATTTATAAAAAAGAGCACAGCCTTTGCCCTCACAGTGCAGGTTCCAACTTGGTTATTCTCTCAGTAAATGTATGACCTAGAGTTAGGCACTTAACCCCTCTAAGTTTTAGTTACTTGTCTCCGAAGTGAAATATGTGTACCTTGTAAGTGTTTAAGGCTAAATGCATAATACAATAAATTAAATCATAAAACAATGTTTCAAACCCTACAAATTAGTATTGTCAGATCTTTGAAATGGATAACGACATGTAAGATAAAAGTCAAAAACAAAGAGATGGACAAATATGATTAGCTTACAATAGAAGAAAAATGCTTGTAGAATAAAAGAAAGTGAAAGATAAATGACACTATACTAAAGACAAAAAGTGTGCAGCACCTATTATAGCTCATGGGGCACTTTCTTGAATATTTGAAGTTCTCCAACAAGTCAGAAGAAGGAGATGATCAAGTAGAAGGATAGCTAAAGACATGAACTGACCATTCTCAGAAGAAAGAAACCGGGCTGCCCATGAACATTTGAAAAGATGTGTCCCGGGACCTCCTGGCTGCAAGTCAAGAGCATCTAAATACTGGTAGCTTGAGCCAATTGGGGCTTACGCTTTCACACAGCAGATGTGTAGCAGGTGGGCAGGACCTCTCCTGGCATTGGTTCAGCACAAAAAGACCCTTGAGGGAAAAACCCCTCTTCCTATACATTTGTTCCTCCACTCTGGTCATCACAAGATATAATGGAGATGTAAACTCCAAACACAACACCCAAGTTCAAGATAAAGGTAGAGGACACAGAAGACAGCATGTGCTTTCCTATAAATCCAGCAACACTAGTTAAGTCTCACTGGTTAGAGCTGTGTCCCTGGCTGCACTGAGCGGTTGAGGATTGGTGATAATTTGGCTGCTCTTTGTCCCCATTCCTGGGATGTAATAACAATGACCATTTCCCAAGTGAGGGTTGTCTGTTATTCAGGGTGGGTCCCTGGGATCACACCTGACCTTTAAGGTGACTCACTGTGGGAGTTGACTGACCAGCCTTACAAGAGGTTGGAACTAGAGCCATCTGATGCCAGCCTGACCTCTGGGGACCTTACAGGACTGGAGACTGAGTTCAACCTGTGGCCAGTGATGAAATCCATTGTCATGCTTCCATAGACGATAAAAGTCCTATCACCACTCTGGAGTGAAGCAAACTCAGTGAAGGGCAGAGGGCTCCACAAGCACCCCTGACTTCAGACACGAGCTGCGGGTGCGAGGTCCCCAGGGGCATCCTCACCTCTAACTTCTGACCAGGGGGCAACAGAGTAGGGGCTCCAGTGACAATTCAGGCTTGATAATTGACAAGAAATATTCACAGAATTCACTAAAGTCATTTTACTTAAGGTTGCAGTTTTACTAGGGCAGAAAGATATAAATCAGAAGCAGCCAGGAGAGACACGCAGGGACAACTCTGAGAGGACACCAAACGCGATGTACCCTCACCCTCAGGGAAGCATCACCTTCAGCCATCACTGTCGAGTCTCAGCAAAGCACTCTCAGCATTTGGGGATGGAAAATTCTTTGTTAAGAGGATTGTTTGGAATCACAGGGCACTTATTATTACTGACCATGGACAAAAAAGGGACAGCATCATTTTCCCATCACTGTGGCAAACTCACTCTCCCACATGCTTCCCAAGGCCCCGGGCAGACAGAACACACTCCAGTGAGAACCTCCAGATTAGACCAAGATGATTACCTGGAACCATCCTTCCAAGATGCACCAACCTTCCAAACAAAATCAGCCAGGGTTCTGTTAACAAAATAGAAGGAGAGTGAGTTAGATGAGTAACTGACAGTGCTACTTTAATCTAATTAAAGAAACAAAATTTTGCACCATAACAACATGTAACTTTTCACCAATCAGACTGGCAAACATTTTGATAGTGCCTAGCGGTGGCAACATTGTAGAAAATCTGCATTGTACTTTGCTTCTGGCAGGAGTGAAGGATGGCACAATTTTTTCAAGAGCATTTTACCACAAAGATTTAACCACAATGATCCAAGATTTCAACTCTTAAACATATACCCAAAAGACTGAAAATAGGAACATAAAAACTTGAACACCAAGAGTAGGGAAGTGGACTATTCATAGTAACCAAAAGGTAAGAAAAATCCTCTTGTCCATCTGCTAACGGGAGGATACAAAAACTGTGACCTAGCCATTGGATGGCATATTAACCCGCCACAAAAAGGAATGAAATATTGATGCATGCTACAGAGTGAATGAACTTTAAAAACATCACAGTCCATGTACAGATGTTGATTTATAAGGCTACATACTTGAAACCTATATAGCTTTGTAAACCAATATGACTTCGATAAAAAATATGAGCCATTATAAAAGGTCATTACTCTGAGGAAAGAACCAGGCACCAAACTTCACATGCTGTTTAATTCCATTTATATGAACTCTCCAGAATGGGCAATTTCACGGACATGGAAAAGAGACTGGTGGTACCAGGGGCTTGGAGGAGGGGAAACGGGGGTATCTACTTAATGGATATATGGTTTTACTTTTGGAATGATGAAAATGTTTTGAAATTAGATAGGGGTGGTGGTTGTACCTCCTGAGTGCACTAAATGGCATGAATTGTGTGCTTTTTAAATGTTTACTTTGATGTGAATTTCAATTTAAAAAATGAACAAAAATTTAACTGCAGATCACTTTTGAGTATTTTGGTGTGAGGAATAAAATCTGCACAGAATTTGCACACATGTGCAAAGCTGTGTGTACAAAAATATCCATTCTAGCAATGTTCATAACACTGAGAAATGGAAATAACTTACATTCATATGAACAGGGTTCTCCTTCAGTAATGATGGTATGTCCAGATAATGGCATACATGCAATCACTGAAAAGAATGGTGTGGATTTATATACACTGATAAAGAAAAAAAATGATACTTTAAAAATGAACTTTAAAAAGCAAGTAACAGATGAAGCAGTGTAGCTTTTATGTCACCATTTACTGCTTGGACCAGTTAACTAACCTCTGAAACTTCAGTCCCCTTGCTCTGAACTTGGGGATAAGGGGGGTCCCATTGTATGTTTATTGTACAAGGGCCCCTTCCTAAAAGGGAGTGGCTGAACCTGGCTCATTACAGGCACTCCCTGAATCGTGCTTATCACTGGTGTCTCTCATGAAATCAGTCTCAGCTGTGCTTTTGTGGGAGGTGACTCCAATTATGAGTGACATCTGCTCGGTATTTCTGACAAACAACTAATCATCTGATCTGCAGGGACTGCACTGAAGATCAGAGAGCAATCAGGGAGAACTGAACCTGACATTGGGGGGGGGGGGGGTCCCTGTAAGCTCACAGGCCCAGACCTGCTCTTGGCCCCTACTGGCAGGGAATTGTCACTGAGCTTCCCTGGCAGAGCAGGTCAGTGCTGAATTACAAAGCAGCCCTGGGCAAAATCCCTGCCGTTCCCATCTGTCTACAGCACACGATGACTGAGCATCTCCTGAGCGCCAGGAGGTAGGAAGCTCGGATACCAGGCACATCTCAGGGCCTGAGACATCAAAATGGGACTCTGGAGCAGAGGCAGCTGTGACTCCAGGCGTCTAGGTGGCCCCACAATCCCCAGGGCTTCACCATTTCAATAACTCAGCTCCCTTCGGCGTGTGCTTCTGGGACTCAGCTCCCTGCTCCTGGCCTCCTCAGTACAGCCAGACTCCTGGTGCCAGGTCTCAGCCTCCTGGGCACTAGGTTGGTTTGGTTAATCTCTTCTGGGTTCTCACATGCCATAGCTCACTGCCTGGGGCAGTGGGCAGGGTCACAGCATGATGGCCACTCAAATGGCCAGTCTCTCCTGTACAGCCAGGTAGCGTGCTAGGCAATTGAGATGGTCCCAGAATAAAGGATATCCTTTCCACTGTGAAGAACTTCCGATATCTGAGAAGGACCCTTGGCAGTGACACGTTCTCTGATAGAGAGCAGGGGTTTCAAAGAGGCAGGCCAGGTGGTCAATTATTCACTTTCCCTTGGGGGAAAGGAGATACAGTGGCTCTTTTTCAACTGCATGGAATTTTCCAGTTTCCAGGGTGACTGGGGCGGCTGCGTACAAGTCATTGGTCAGTACTCTAGGAGAGGTCGACACATCTGAGGTCAGAATAGCAGGAGGCACCAACCAGAGGAGAGCTGGAGGACCAGGGACATCTGCCAGCATGAGGCCCGGAGACCCCAGGCCCAGCCTCAGAGAAGCTGGTGCCAGCTCAGCTCAGGTTCCAACACATGCTGTAAACTTGGGAGAGTCCACATGTCTTCATCATGTGTCATTAATTCTACCAGTTCTCAGTTTTGCTGAGACTAGCCTTACACCGGCCACTTGAAATGATTTGTCATACATTCCAGGAGTCAGCTTTGCACCCACTTTTGGGGTGGAGATGGGTGGTCCCATGAGTAGGAGGCCAGACCAGAATCAGTCTTGTCTTATATGACCCATAAACCATGGGGACATTTCAGGCGAGAAGGTTGCTGAGTCTATTCCTGGTGCAGACAGAGAGGTGGACAGCTTCACAACAGCAAGTGGCCCCCTGTCCTTCTCGGGGAAGAACATTTTATTTCACCCTTTTGTATGTCAGGGTCACATAGGGATGGCCCTGAGAAGTCAGCAGAATAGGCCCATAGGACTCACAGGCCTGGGGCCCAGCAAGGTTTGACCTGCAGCCAAGTCTTCTCCTCTGGCAGCTCTGAATATTCTAAGTATATAACCAACAAAAATGCTTACATATGTGCACCAAAACACATGTACAGAATGGATTATAGTTATGCTCTTTGTAATACCCCCAAAAGTTCACCAAGAACAGACTATATAAATTATAGCTTCAATGTTATAAATTATTTATTTACTTATTTACTCATAATTTAAGTAAATTCCTTAGTGGAATGCTTTGCAGCAATACAAATGAATGAACTTTCTATAAAATGAAAAGAAATCCCACTTAGAAGAGGCATGATATCAAAAATAAAAAATGTGGGAAGGAGGAGAGTAAAATGTGGACTATTAGAATGGGTTCAGCTAACTTGCTTCAAGTTAAAACAGGGTATAAGCATAGAAACTTTAAGGTAAATCCCAGGATAACCTCAACATATAAACCCAGAGAAAAACCAAGAAGAAAATGAAAAGGGAAGCCAAACACAACATATAGGCTTTCGAAGCATCTAAGAAGAAAAAGAGAAGAACAGAGGTACCATCTGCAACAACACCCAGAAAAAACAATCAACAAAAAGGCAATAAACAGTTAAATATCAATAATCACCCTAAATGCTAATGGTTGAGCTCACCAATCAAAAGGCACGGAGAGGTTGGATGGATTGAAAATCGTAACTCAACTTTCTGCTTCGTACAGGAGACTCATCTACATTCAAAAGATAAACATAGGCTAAAAGTCAATAGTTGGAAGACAATCCTACAGTCTACAAAAGCAGGGACAGCCATAATTACAGCAAATAAAATAGACTTCCAACTAAAGAAGGTAACAAAGGACAAAGATAGACACAATGTAGTGATTAAGGGACAAGAAGACATAACTCCTATTAATATATATGTACCAAATGAAGGAGCATCAAAATACATAAGGCAGTCATTAATGGAACTAAAGAGAGCCATCGACAGCAATACAATAATAGCAGAAGACTTCAACACCCCACTTACAATGGACAGATCAACCAGGCAGAAAATTAACAGGGAAATGACAGCTTTCGATGACAATTAGAACAGATGGGTTTGATAGACGTAGACGGAACCTTTCATCCAACAACAGCACAATTCATTTTTCTCAACTGCTCAAGGAACATTCTCAAGGATGGACCATATGTTGAAAAACAAAACATGTCTTAACAAATTTGCAAAAATTGAAATCATACCAAGAATCTTCTCTGATCACAACAGCATGAAACTAGAAATAAACCACATACACACAAAAAGATGGAAAATTCTAAAATATATGGAGGCTAAATAACATACTTCTGAATGACTTTGGGTGAACAGGAAATCAAAGGAGAAATTAAAAAGTACTTGAAGCACACCCTGGTGGAGCAGCAGTTAGGTCAATCGCCTCCAAAGGAGCAAGACACATATCCCTGGGTTCAAGTTCCAGGTCTGAGGGAAAACAACCAATGTGGACAACTAAATTAAAAAAATAAAGATGCTTCCTCCTCCTTTCTCTTTCTGCCTGTCTTCCTAATTGCCTTCACCCTGGTCTAAGATGCAGCAAAAGCAGAATCAAGAAGGAAGTTTTTTGCAATCCAGGCCTGTCTCAACAAACAAGAAAAACTGAAAATAGGCAATCTAACTCTACACCAAAAGCAAACAGAAGAAGAATTGAAGCCAAAAGTCAGTAGTAGGAAGGAAATAATAAAAACTCAAGCAGAAATAAATAAAATAGAAATCAAAAAGAAAATTTAGGAACACCCCAGTGGAGCAGCAGTTGGGTCAATCACCACTGAAGGAGCAAGCCACATTCCTGTATTCAAGTCCCAAGTCCCAGGTCCCAGATCCAGGGGGAAGCAATCAGTGTGAACAACTAAATAAAAATAAAGCAAAAGATGCTTCCTCCTCCTTTCTTTTCCTGACTGCCTGCCATCTTGCCTTCATTCCTGCCTGCACCTTTCCTTTAAAAAGAAAGAAAACTCAGAAGATAAATAAAACCAAAAGCGGGTTCTTTGATAAGCAGATTTGACAAACTTTTGGCTAGGTTCACAAAGAAAAAATAAAAAACTAAACTCTAATAACTAGACTCAGAAATGAAAGACAAGTTACAATGGATACCTTAGAAATACTAAGCATCATAAGAGACTACTATGAACAATATGCCAATAAACCGGACAGCTTAGAGGACACGGACAGATTTTCAGAAACATACAGCATACCAAGACTTAATTATAAAGAAATGGAAAGTCTGAAGAGACCTATTAGAAATAAGGAAAATGAAAAAGTAATCAAAAGTCTCCCCAAATATAAAAGTCAAGGACCAGGTAGCTTTACTAGTGAGTAACTTCAGAGAGGAATTAATAGCTACTCTTCTTAAACTCTTCCAAAAATTGAAGAGCAGGGAACACTCCAAACACTTTCTATGAGGCCAACATTACACTGATACCAAAAGCAGACAAGAACATCATGAAGAAAGAAAATTACAGACCAGTATCTCTGATGTGCCTAGATATAAAAATCTTCAATAAAATATTAGCAAAGAAATCCACCAACGTATCAAAAGAATCATCCACTATGAGCAAGTAGGATTTCTCCTAGGGATGCAAGGATGCCTCAGCATACACATATTTAAATATGCAATATGCCACATCAACAAAAGTACTGAGGAATATCATATAATCATATCAATAGGTATAGGTAAAACTGCTGGTAAGATTTAGCATTCATCTATGATACAAACTCTACATAAAATTGGAATCGAAGAAACATATCTGAATATATCAAAGGCTACCCATGATAAACCCACATCTAACATCATACTCGATGGTGAAAAGCTGACAGCATTTTCTCTAATATCAGGCAGAAGACAAGGCTGCCCACTCTCATCACTGCTATTTTACATTGTACTGGAGGTCCTAACTAGAGCCATTAGGCAAGAAAAAGAAATGAAAGGAATCTAATTGGAAAATAAATAAAATAGATGATATTATGATATACATAGAAAACTCTAAAACCTCCAACAAAAAAACTACTAGAATTAATCAATGAGTACAGTAAAGTGGAAGGCTGCAAAATTAATATACAAAAATCTGTTTCATTTTTATATGCAAACAATACAATAGAAGAAAACAAAATCAAGAAAATTATCCCATTTACAATAGAAACAAAAAGAATTACATGCCTTGGAATATACTTAACAAAGGAGGTAAAAGACCTGTACAATGAAAACTATAATAAGAGTTTGCTAAAAAGAAACAGGAAGATACAAAGAGATGGAAAGATATGCTCACGATAGGAAAGAATCAACATTGTTAAAAAATGGCCATCTTAACTAAAGCAATAAAGTTTTTGATGCAATTACCATCGAAGTCCCACTGACATTTTTCAAGGAAATAGAACAAATAATTTCAAAATTTTTATGAAATCACAAAGACCCTGCTTTGGCTAAAGCAATCATGAGAAAAAAAGTAAAGTTATTAGATTCCTAGACATTGAGTTATATTGCAAAGTGATAGTGATCAAAACTGTATGGTACGGGAATAATAACAGAGATACAGATCAGTGGACTATAACTGAATCACCAGAAATAGACTCATTCATATATAGTCAGTTAATTTATGACAAAGGAACCAAGAGCATACAATGGAAAAAGGAAATTCTTTTCAAGAAACAGTGCTGAGAAAACTGCAAGAAACAACATCAGCACAGACAAATCAATTTTATCTCTATACATCAACAATATACATTCCCATTTAAAAAAAAAATCTATTTATAACAGCATCCAAGATAGTATTACTAGGAGTGAATTTAACTATGAAGACACAATTATATACACTGAAAACTACAAAACAACAAGGAAAGAAATCAGACACAAAAATATGGAAAGACATCTGTGTTAATGAGTGAAAGATTTAATATTGTTCAGATGTCAATATTGTCCAAAGCCATTGTAGAGTAGATGCAATCCCTATCAAAATCTCAATGTTTTACAGATTTTTTTTTTTGCAGAATAGAAAAATCCATCTAAAATCCTTACAAAACCTCTACAGAGTGAAAAGTCAACCTATGGAAGGGGAGAAAATATTTGTTACTTTTATATCTGATAAGGAGTTAATACCCAGAGTGTTTAAAAAACAAACAAACAAATCCTACAAGTCAATAAAAGAAAAACTGAAAGGTTGAGCAGGAGTGTATTGTGGAACAGCAGTTGGGTGCATGCCACATACATCCCAAAGTCCCAGGTTTGAGTCCTGGGACCAGGATGACCAGCTACATAAAGTGTTTCTTCCTCCCCTCTCAAAAATAGAAAAAAGTTGGGGCACAGGACCTGAATATATATTTCTCTAAGGAAGGTAACAAAATGACCAACAAGCACAGAAAAAGATGTTCAGCATCACTAATCATTACAGAAACAAATCAGAACCACAATTAGCTAACACCTTAAACCCATTAGGATGGCCACAAGAAAAAAACACCAGATAGGAAACAAGTATGGGTGAGCATGTGGAAAATTTGGAATCCTCATGCATTGTTGATGAAAATGTAAAATGATACAGCCACTGTAGAAAATAATGTGATGGTTCCTCAAAAAATTAAAACCTATCATATGATCCAACAATTTCAATTCTGAGTATAAATATCCAAACTAATTGAAAGCAGCGTCTCAAGCAGATATTCACACATCCAAGTTTACAGCAGCATTATTCTCAATAGCCAAAAGGTGGAAGCACCCCAAATGTCCACTGACAGTTGAATAAACAAAGTGTGGTGGATACACAATGGAATATCATCTTGCCTTCAAAAGCAGCAATAAGTTACAACAGGGATAAACTCTGAGGACATGCCCAGTGACATGTCAGTCACAGAACAGGACAAATAACGCACATGTCTATTTATATCACTCAAATTCAGAAGAGACAGAAGGAGAATGGAGGCAACCTGGGAGTCGGGGTGGGAAGTTCGTGTTTAATAGGCACCAAGGTTCAGGTCTGCAAGGTGAAGACAGTTCTAGAGATGGATGCTGATGCTGGTTCCACAAAAATGTGAATGTGCTTTAACATCACCAAACTGTGCTCTTCAAATGGTTTTGCTGGCAAATGTTATAGTATGTGTTAAGATGCTAGGCATAAAAAGAAAGAAAGCTAGTAGGCTCTGTGATTCCAATTTTGGGGTGAAGGGTGAAATTCATGCGCAAAGATGAAGGCTTGAAGATCATAAATACACAGTTGTCAAGCAAGATGAAGAAACATGACAAAATGTTAATTGTTGAATCCACGTGGTAAATATGTGAGTATTCATTGCAATGCTCTTCAATTTTCGACATATGTGTAATGTGTATAATAAAGGTCAGGGGAAATAATAATGGCAAGTATATCAGAATAGTGAGATTATAGGTATTTTAGGATTGGGGGTAGTTTTCTAAAATCTCCAAGCTTTGTGCTTGAATGTTTATTACCACTGTAATCAGAAGAAAGATTTTCAAACGATTGGTTGCTTGTGCCTTGGCCTTATTTCGTTGTAGCTACAGGTGAAAATCTCTTTTCTTCTGGTTCCAGTGAAGCTCAGGACCCCTCAGCACCGTCCTCACCCTGCAGCGTGACCCCTTTGTCTTCCAGTGGATTGGCAGGGTAGTTTATCAGCATTAATAGTAACTAATAATGGCAACTACTGTGACCAAAAATGCTCTTAAAATTTGTAAATTAAAGCCATTTTCAAGGTAATTTCTAAAGTAACATTGCTTTCACTCACATGCATTTGAGTCTGCTTTTTTGAGAAGGAAAGGGATGTGTAGCAGGTAGGATGTTGAGTCTCATGGTTCCTGGTGGTAGGAAATGCTCCAGCCAGGTGTCTCCGCTATAAATGATAGCTCAGTGGGAGTCCCACTGCCACTGTTGTTGGAAGCTGCAGAAGTCACCCCCTCCACAAAATGGCACCTTGTTTCTGGCTTTTTTTCTTCCCTTGGGCCCCTCCCCTCAATATGGTGCCTGAGGAAAAAAAGGAGATTCCATTTCACAGGTGAATACTGATCTCACAGATGGGGTTTGTGTGCTGCTGTGTTCCCTCCCCTTACGTTTTGCATAGACCCACCTAACTGGCAAGGAACGATTCCTTGAAATTGCACTTGATAATGATATCTGAAGGACCAGATTTCTGGGAAGGAATACAGGAAAATTCCCACTGTGTGCCCCTGAAGTCCTCTACCTTTGAGAACAGAAGTGTGTCTCTTTTTCTTTGCCCCTGTACATGGGTGCTCAGCCCCTCCTCGCAAAGACACCTATTGATTGAGGGAGTGAATCACTTCTCTTCTGCAATGCCCTTCTTCCCTGACCTGGGAGCTGTGATCTCGCTGTTAATGGCAAAGCAAACAAAACGGAGGCTTAATTGGCACTGTTCGAAAGTCCACAGCTAATGGGAGCGAAGGGATATTTAGGGAAAACTCTGTGTTCTGGGTTATCTCCTTTTTGTGCCAAATAGCTCTCCCCTCCCAGCCCGGCAAAGGGATGTCTGGCTGCCCAGCGCACAGGGTGCATTGCTAATTACTGTGCTGAGTCAGGTGCCAGACAGACGCGTGACTTCTGAGAAGCCAGGCACAGTCCCATGTGTTCCGGGGAGTGCCAGCAGGTGTTTGAAGCAGAAAGTATTAAAATGTGAAGTGCAGGAGAGAATGACCTCTAGAAAAAGACAGCTGGGTCCACATAAAACCAGCACGCATGGAAATGCTCTGCGAGGAAATGGCAGATGATGTGTCACCTTCACATTCCTATTTGAGAAACCAAGACGACAGAGCCGTCCCAGGGTTCAGAGACCAAGGGCTCCTAGCTCTACTCACTGGCCCTCCCGGAACCCTGACTGGTGGGGAAAGCAGAGGCGAGGCTGGTCTGCACGGCTGGGACCTCCTGGGATACGTGCATAAAATAGTTACTAGGAGGCAAGACATGGAAAAGAGGCAGACACTTGAACAGCTTGACTATTTGTTAAATAAATCAATAAATAATGAGTGAAAGATGAGCCATGTGATAAAATGGAGCATTTGTATCAAAACTAAGGACAGGACACCCTGCTCGGACTATGGGTTAGGTCTTCTGCCTCTAGCCAGCCACATACAACCCAAGGACCCCAGTTCATGTTCCATGTTCCCAGTTCATGTCCAGGGCTGAGGGGAACAACTGAAAAGAACAACTAAATAAAAATAAAATAAAATAAAAATGCTCCTTCCTCCTCTCTCTTCCTGCTTGTCTGCCCACTCACCTTCATTCCTGCCTACACCTTTCCTTAAAAAAAATAAAATAAAATAAAAATCTAAGGACATGGATCTGTTGGATATAATGGCGCTATGTGAAGATTTTGACAATAGTTTCACACAACATAATTTTGTGAGAAAACCCTGAGAAGATCAAAGCTGTGCCAAAAGGGAACATAACCTTCCTATAATACCTGTCTCAAATCTGAAAATGTAGTCAAAAGCTTGCATATGCTTACTGTTGATTTTAAAATATGGTGATATTACTATTTTGGGGAGGTTTAGAGAGGTAGGTATAAGGGTGATAAATCATCATCTATTATAATACAAAGTCAATAGAATATGTTTAATATTGATGAATCAACAAATAGAGGAAAAAGCATTTTCTTTAGAAACATGAAGGTAATTGCCAAAATCAAGTGCTAATGGAGTTAAAATAAACTGTGCTTGGCAGGTTTGGAAAATGGTGATGGATGGAGAAGAAATATAAACTGGTATTTTTAAGTAAGTAAAATAATAAGATCGAATTATGATGATCTATGAAAGAAGAATATTGGACTTTTCCAAAGCATGTTACTAAGTGAAAAAAAATTATGATTCCATTATAATGAATTTTTTAACTCCAAAAGGAAAAATTAAACCCTGAGCTGGAATGGTGATGTTTCTTGGAAATGTGGTCTTTAGGACTTTTACTTCCTACATTATCTGGTCTGTGAATACATATATATATATATATATATATATATATATATATGCACATATACGTATGTATGTACATATTCATTCATATATGTGTGTATATGTATATATACATTCATATATATACATATTCTATCAAAAGAAAAATAATAAAGTAAACTTTAAAATATTTTATTTTAAAGAATGGGAAAAATGAGGCACGACGCCACAGCATCTCTGGAATTGACTAGCTACAGCTTTAAATGTTCACTGAATGGGTTCATCCACCTCCGGCATCATCAGGGATTTTGCCAAATGAACCACCAATGTCCTGAACAGTTAAGAGTAGTTATTTGAGAAAAGACTTTCATTAACATTAGACAAACACAAACGAGCTTCACTAATGGGCCAATGGAGTGCTAAGTGGCAGCAGAAATGATGTCAGTCTTCAATGGGGCCTGCTGTCATGCAAGAAATTCTCTCTCTTCTTCACATCAGAGCACACACTGAATTCAGGATGGCAGCGTACCTAGAACCTAGTCTTTCTTGCAGGCACATGGGGAAAGATGGCTTTGACAGAGCTGATTTAGTCTAGAAATGGTTTGTTTTATTTCCTTTGTTTCTCCTCTATAAATCTGGACTGCGGACGTGGCGGCTGTTTTTCCAGAAGTCATTTTGGATCATGAGGAACCTTGTGTCCAGAAGCCACAGGCTGAAGAATCAGGAAAAAAAAAGATAGGATCTGTGGACTTGCATTGACAAATAAGTCGAACGCTTTTTTTTTTTTTTTTTTCAGAGACAGAAATACACTTCCATCCTGTTTATGTTGATGTTACATAGGAGTTTTCTGCTGTCTGCAGCCACATCTCTGCCTAAGTGAGTCTTCAATAACTGGCTCTCTCCTTATAAAATCTCATTCCTTGCAAGTAGAGACATATGGAATGACCCCTTCTGCAGCATAGGATTTAAAGTTTTTCTTTGGGAAAAGAAATGAATAAATAACAAGCTTTGTCTGAAATAGAGATTTGAACTGAGGTGGGCATAAAATCAGATCATACTTAGGGTTCCCGCTCCGAAAATAAGAAATAAGCAATAGAATAAAATTCCTCCTTTCTTTGCAACATGGCCCATTTTCTAGATGTTCGGTTCCACTGCTACTCCTACCATCTCGTCATTTTGTGCAGCAGTCAGGCAGTGTTATGTGCAGAAAAGGCCGAGCAAACAACCTCCTGAGCAAAACAAGACCAGGAGAGTGTAATTCTCTTGCAAATGCCCATTGTAATGGTTCCTGAATGACAGGGTGACAAGACAGCCCCGGTCTGCAGCCCCACTCTGCCTGGTGAGGGGCACATGGGAGGGCTCACAAGCTGCAGGTAGCCTGCCACCCTGCTGGCGTTCACATACTCTGCATCCCGATGCAATCCCTCTGATTTGATTGACTGTCTGTAAAGGTGGATGTGAAGTGGGTTAGCACCTCCACGTGTCTGGTGCCTACTCCTCCCACCAGGGTCCAGGACCCCTGTTTAACACACAGTGCCTCAGAGTCGCCAGCACGCAGGCGTCTGCCCCTGTTCACCCCGGTGGATGGATCTGTGTTGGGGCTTCCGGCCGGCAAGAGGGCAGAGGACTTTCAGGCAGGCTAAGGAAGAATTGGCAATAATGGACCCAGACATCCAGGCCCTGACCCCAGAACGCATGAACCTCTGCTCACATGGTGGAAGGGACTTGCAGGTATGATTAGGTTAAGAGTATGGAGGTGGAAAATTGTCCTGGATCATCAGAGTGGCTCTAAATTCCATCACAGATGTCCTCACAAAAGGAAGGCACAGAGACTTGACCCTGCAGGGAAGACCACGCGAGACTGGAGCAGGTGGGTGAGGGAGGCCTCTGGAGCCTCCGAGGGGGGCCAGCACCTTGGGTTTAGCTCAGCAAAACAGTTTCTGCCTCCTGAACTCCAGGGTCGTGGGAGAATGAGCATGTCTGTTTACAGCCACTGAGTTTGTGGTGATTTGTTACAAAGGCCAGAGGAAATGAGAACAGGGTTGTGCAAACCCTTTTCTTCTCTTCTTTTCCCTCCCCTCCCCTGCTCACTGTCTACCCTCTTCTTTCCCTTCCTACATCCCCCATCTTCTCTTCTTCTTTCTCCTGTCTCTCATTCCCTCTTCCCCCCACCCCACGGCTGGTCTTGCCTATGCCAGAGAAGGGCATTTGTGATAAGCAGTGAAGCAGCTTCAGCAGGCCCTGCCCATTCACCACCAAGTCTGTGTGTGAGCCTGCGACGCCCACATCTGGGCGTGATGGGTGTAAACCGACATTTTGGCTTAGACTTTCAGAGTCAGACAGAACCAGGAAAACAGCTACTAGTAGTGAGAGCATCCCAGTCCCCCTAGAATGAGACAGGAGGATGCTGACCTGGGTGCTCTGTGGTCAGGTTCATGTCACAGAAGCCTCCAGAGACCAAGAAATAAAAACTGAACTCCAGAGAAATGAAGCGATTTGCCCCTGATCACACTCCTTGAGCCCAGTGGGTGAGTGGCAAATCAATAAGCTTATCTGGTCCACAAACTCATAAATGGCTACCAGTTAGATGTATTCTCCCCAAGGAAGGAATTCTGACTGCACAACCAAAGGGGGGGCATCTACATTGTAGAGATGGGTGGGAGTGGGGTTCTGAAGAGCTGAAGGAATTACAGGGGTTCCTTCTTCCACAGAAAGAAGCCTAAAGATAGGTTGACCATGTGTTCTATTTTAATTGGGAAAATACTATTTGTTTTCATACGTCCTGACCGTCTATTTTGTCCCGTTTTTAATAAAACAGGGCCATCTGTAATATGGGACTAAAGGAACCGTTGAGTGGCCCCAGGCCAGTCTGTTGAGGAGGCCCACGAGCCCCTTGTGCTTACCTAAAGAGCCAAATTCAGTCTCCTTAAAGCACACTTAGAGAAGCTGACCAGGGAAACGTCAATGTCAGATTCCCTTAGGAAAGAGCTTTTCACTGGAAATAACAAAAGGAACACTGGGTGAGTTGTCCAAATACTTTTTTCTAAGTATAATATTTTTAAATTATAAAAATTCTTGAAAAAGTGGTTCTCATGCAATGATGGAATGAGCAAGTAGTAAAGATTGTTATTCAAGTTGGCCATGAGAAAACCAGTAAGAAGATCAAAATGGGTTTGAGGGCATTTGAGAAACAAAGGTTAATAGCGCACGTGAGGAAAGGCATTTTAAAAGAGAATCTCAAAAGGGAACACTTTTACACTGTTGATGGGAGTACAAATTGGTGCAACCCCTAAGGAAAACAGTTTGGAGAGTCCTCAAAAAAGTTAAAGATGGAAATCCCATGTGATCCCGTCATTCCACTTCTGGGTACTGACCCAAAAGATACAAAACCCCCATCCACAGAGATGTACGCACACCCATGTTTATTGCAGCCCTATTCACAGTAGCTAAGAACTGGAAACTACCTAAGTGCCCAACGTCAGATGAATGGATAAAGAAGATGTTGTCCATATACACAATGGAACACTACACAGCCCTTAGAAGAGATGAAACCCTGTATTTTTCATCAACATGGATGGAACTAGAGAGTATGATGCTAAGTGAAACAAGTCAAAATAAGAAAGACCGATACCAGATGACCTCACTCATAGTGGAACATGAATAGACCGAACAGAGGAACAGATGAAACAAAACCAGTCTTGGACATTTGCAATAGAACTGAGGTTACCAATAGGGACTGGGAGGGTTGGGAGGGCAAATGGTGACAAAGCTCACTGGACAGTGGTGAAGAACACTGGTGATTTGGTGGAGGGCAGGGTGTGTTGACATGTACCCAAGGAATGGGGAACCTATACACATGAGGTTATTTTAACGTGTAGAATAAGTTACCATGATTAAATATGTATTTAAAAAAATAAGTATACACACAAAAAAGGAATCTCAGAATTGAGTTGCTGGGTGCATTCAGAAGTGACTGAAGTCCGATACAGGCCATTAAAAGTTCACCGTCTGTAGGGTAGATGTAAATGCTCTTTTCTCCTGGGTCCAAAATTCACATACAACTTCGTATCAAACCAAGTCAAACATAGGTTCAGTCTCCAAGGTTATGCGATAATAAATCATGTCCTTTTACTGGGTGGACACCTGAAGACTGGCCCAGGATGACACTGAAATTACTGCCTGCCTTTTCACAGTTAGTGCCAGATTTTAAATACTGTTTCCAAGCCCCCGGCACACTGACTTTCCTTCCTCATCTCAGGCCTCTCTTTTTGGCAGGCCCTGTTCTCTACTGCAGGAAATGGTCATGGCAACTGGGTTATGAGATGAGCTCATCTCAGTCAGGTACAGCTAAAGCCACTGTACTCCTTTCTGCTCCCCATAAGATTTGCTCTGTCCAGTAGCACTTCTTGCTTTTATTTGCACTATGGCAGACACCACAGTTTTTCTAGGCCGACTGGCAGATTTAAAAAAAAGTCTATTCTAATATGAAAACTCCAAACACTCATCTGACTGAAAGCTCACTTCTCCAAGCTGGTTTCTGTCTCAGACTTGAAATCCTATAGTAAGTAGAGGGGAGAGGGGGTCGCTTCTATGTGTCTCACTCTACTTGTTCCCGTCTGACTCACCTGCAGTTTGGGGGCTCTCTGGAGACAGGCCCACAGGCCAGTGCGGGAAAGAGGACAGAAACCCTTGTTGCTTGCTGGCACGTGGGACTCTGATGATGGTCCCACGGTGACAGGCAGACTTCCAAAGATGACTCTGTCTCCTAGAACAGCCTGCCCCTCTTGGCTGACTCCTTTCCTCCCACTAGACCTGCATCAGCCAATAAGATAGCTATTGCTGACAGGTGGCTATTGAAATTAGTGAACATGAAACTAAATCGAGGACTCAGCCACTCCACTGCCCTCGGCACACTTCCAGTGCCCCACATGGGGCAGTGCTAGGTCTTGGGGCATATACCTTACCTACACACCTGACTCCACACTGAGGCCTGCTGGGGTGCACCCAACCATGTGGGGGGAGGAAGGAGGGAGAAGGAAGGACTAGGGAGAGGAAGAGAGGTTCCTGTCGAAGGACTGTGATGGGAGGCGGAGCAGAAGAACACACTGGGATGGGGCAGAGGAGCTAGGCAAGCAGCAAGCACAACGCACCCCACTGTGGGATTTCCCTGTGTGGGTCTGTCCCGAGCACAGTGGGATGGTAAGCTGTACCCTTGGTCTCATCCACTGGATGCCACCAGCACTCTCCCCAGTGGGACAGTCATGTCTCCTGACATTGCCAAACGCCCCTGGAGGCAAAATCGCCCCCACTCGAGGACTGCAGACCCAAACCCTCCGGAGTATGTTCAGCCCTGGGGGTCTATGGTCCCTGACCTGCTCTCTCCCAAGCCTTGGCTCTAGGGAGACTCAACTCCCTGCCAGGCTCTAAGTCCCCACCTCCTACACAGCCATTTTATCTGTGTTCAAGGAGATTCACATTTTGTTACCATTTCTGGAGTTATGCCCGTGATCATGTAGACATGAACACACCTGCCCTGTCTTTCTGCCACCCCCTTTTAACTATGTGTGTTTCAAGGAGGACTCTCAAGGTACCGGAGGCCGATACTTGAGGGCAGGGGACAGGAATCAAGGACAAAGCAGAGGGTAGGACCAGAACCATGCTGTCCACACCCGCTGACTTTTCCTGCTACAGACACCTTGGAAGTTATGTGTCACATTTAACCTCCCTTTGCTCATTCAAGAGTAGACAGATGAGCCAGGAAGAGCCTCTCAGTGTGAAAGACAATCATCTCCAGGGGCGCTGTTCATCTCCGATGCGAAGTGGCACAAGAAACGGGTACTGATCACTTGTGACACTGTCTGCTGTTGGCTGACTCTCTGGGACAGGTTCAAAACTCCAGTTCCTTCTCAAAACTCCAGTCTCTTGAGTTCCCTCTTGGGACTTCAGTACCTGGCAGCTGGGTTTGTCCTGTCAGTAAATTTCAGATCAGATGCCGCTGTCACCAAAGTGGAGGCTATCTAAAAAGAGGGCTGACATTTTGGACACATTACACTAAGCTGCAGAAGTCCAGTCTCTGCTTTGCTTCCTGGTCACCTTTAATGGTGCACATGCTTATCGGGAGGGAGGCAGATGCTGGACTCAGCCCCATTGGTCAAACTCAAGCTGGCACTGACTAGGGAAACTTACGAGGGCCAGAGAGCAAAAACAAAAACTATTCTTCCAACAAACAATTGCTGAGCATCTGCTTGGGTAGTTCAGCACTGGGTACAAAGTGTGCAAAAGATGGGACATCAGAGATTCCAGTCAGCCTGCTCTGGCTCTTGGCAGCAGCTGCGGCCCTGACTGTCAGGCCAGTGGCAGAAACTCAGCCTGTGCTCCACCTCATGCTTCCTGCAGCCATCTTTGGTTGGCCTTGTCCGAGTTCATAGAAATGTATTGGTCTGGGAGAGGCTAAGGAAACAGTGAGAGTTCTTCCATTTTTCACTACAAGGTTACAAGCATCATGGAAGTACTTTTATCCCCTCCACATGCTCTGTCAAGAGACCTCACAGGGAAGGTGTTTCTCGTTGGGCCACCAGGCCTCATCCTGTGCCTGATTCCTGGCCAGAGCCCCAGACAGAAATGCATCCTCAGGTTTCTTCCCCTATCAGCACACACAGGCTGTGGTCAGATCCTGAAGACTTGCCAAGACATAGTTGGAAAACATGAGGCCTGTTGATCTTATCCCTTGGCAGAAAAAATCAATTCAGTGCTTGTTGGAGAAACCTCATCTTGCATGAGATCAGGGAGGCGAACATTTCAGGTGATGTCTATTTCTGCCTTTTTATTTTTCTCCATCGACATCCACATGGGAGTGGGAGTATCCATGTGAGCCTGGAGCTGACAATCTCTTTCCAGGTCTTGAGTCCAAGATTGGAAGGAGAGTATGTGGAACTTGGCTTTCTCTAATGAGACGAAAAAAGCTCCCTGGAAAGCCAGACACCCTCCTGGGTCATCAGCCTCCTTCCAAATGTGGGCTGCATGTGTGTGTGGCACAAATATCTACAACAGTCACTTTCTAAGGGACAGAGGCCACAGGGCACCTATTCCTATTAGTAATCTAAAAATTCATGCAAATATCCCAAGAATACATGCAGGTTTGCAGTGGTCTAAAACAAGCAGGATGCTTAGTTGTTGTTTTTAATACACTGGTTAACCCATAGTCAATCCAACAACTGAGTGACAGAATTCAGAACCAGAGGCCCTTCATCAGAAACCCAGTGAAGGGGGAGACTGATCCAGCAGCTCCTCTGGAGAAAGCCTGAAGGAAGGCACCACAGGCCCCTCTTTGTACCCACAACTGCAATCCAGTAATGCAAATGCCAGTTCTTAAGACAAGTTTAGAGGCATTTTACTCCATTGCTAACCAAGGGATGATGTTATTAAACATTAAAAGTCTACTTTCCTTATTCTGTCTACTTTTGCAAAGGATATGA
This sequence comes from Solenodon paradoxus, assembly GCA_004363575.1. NCBI lineage: Eukaryota > Metazoa > Chordata > Mammalia > Eulipotyphla > Solenodontidae > Solenodon > Solenodon paradoxus. Next base: position 63,640 of record RJWH01001879.1, on the reverse strand, counting down.
AATTCACAGAGGGTCCCGTCCATTCTGTCAGAATTTATTAAGTACCTATTAGGCACTAAGCACTCTGCATTCAGGGTTATATTTTCAAAGTCCACTTGTGCACTTCCAAGTGTTTCACAGAGACAAACTCATAAATGTGTCTGTATAGTACAGAGTGATGAGCTAAGGCCCGAGAGAGCTGGGGGCTCCTGTCTGGGGGCTCCAGCAGCCCTGGAGCCTTTCTCCTTTTCCAGGTTAAGACCTGCAGATATATAAATTCCCAAAGAGAGGTCACCAATTCAAATGTCAGTCATACAGCCCACAGGTGTTTCCAGCTGTCATTCACACACAAAATACACATACAGAACAATTTTTCATCTAGGCAACATTATTCCTCAGATGCCCCTTGGAGACTAAAACTTTTGATAGTTCTCACTGCCACCTTCAGTTTTCAGTAATTGCTTTCATTTATTACACTGTCTTCAGGACTTTGCCCATTTCCTCAGGAGGGATTGCACTGCCCCACACCCATCCCTCAGCAAGAGGGTCGCTCTCTTCAGTCACATGGTTCTTGTCAGTTCCACAGGCAACAATTCAGGGACCTTCAATGTGGGATCACAGGAATTCTAAAAGAACTGTTCCACCCTTTTAATACTTCATGGCAGCTGTCCAGATTCCCATCCATCTCCTATCTCCTAAGACTAACCACCCGTCTTCCCGCACCCTCTCCCGCCTCAACCACGACTCTCAAAGATCTGCACATGGCACCTCATTGTTCTGATCCTTTCAGCAAGCCTATACCCCTCCTAAGAGAGTGTAGGTAAACTTTCTCTTTTTCAGGACTCAGTACATTGATAAAGATCTGAAATCACAACATCCTTAATTCTTTTTCAGAAAATCTCCTGCATGGATTTAGGTGTCAGAAGGACTAAAGCTTCCGACACAGTTAAAATGTATCTGGTTGCAAGTAAGAGAAACTCATTCATCAGTGGTCCAAAGCACAAGGACAATTCCTGTGCATTAATAAGACACCCCAAGAGGCTTAGTTCACTGGCTCCATCGTGATGTTGGACACGTTGTCTAATTTCTGTGCCTCAGTTTCACCATCTGTTCAATGGGGACAAAACAGCCTGGCCAAGCTCACAGCAGGTTGTAAAGGTTGAGCTGGATCATGTCTACTAGGGCCTCCAAATCACAGAGCGTTGTAGAAGCATTGCAGACATGAGTCTTCCCACAAGAACTCTAGTGGCTACTTGACCTTGGCTTCTCTTTCCCAAGGTCATCCTCAACAACCTTCTCCCTGCTCTCCATGCTTCCCCTCAACTCCTACAACCAAGTGACGCTGGGAGGCACCAACCCCACTCCCTGAGCCGTCCCTCTATACGTACTCATGTCCACCCACACGGACTGACCCTCAGCAGTCAGGGGCAGGGAAGACATGGGCCCGCAAAGACTTCTCTGATGGAAGCTGCAGGGTGGAGACTGGACCGTGAGTCCTGACGTAAGTGCGTGAGGGAAGGACATGGGGTCTCCTGGCCACCGACAGCCTGGGTCAGAATACCTGCTAACAGCCTGGCTGGAAGGGCATGAGGAACAGAATGATCCAGAGATAACCCAGATGCCTGTGCACCCATGTTGCATGACAGACTCAGGGAGCTAACGAGAATGGAAAATCTCACTTTACTAGGCATGAAACAGCAATAAAATCCCTACCGTGTATGAAGCCCGCTTACCACTTATGGCTCTGACCACAAGCAGAAACATATCTTCTCTACATGTGGGTCGAATGAACATGGTCTGACATGGTCTGAGTGTATTCACCACAGCATTGAGTTCCAGACCATTCTGCCTCGTGACCCTCTTACCCAGCAGAATCTACTCATCACTGAAAGCATTAAAGAGGCAGAGTGACCTCTGATGAATTAATACATCCAGACCTGTGTTTCTCAATATGGCTTTCATTACCACCCTCCTTGGGAGCCTTTTAATACATTTTATTCCTAATTGCCTATTCCCTGAAATTGCAGTACCATAGACATACTGCAAATGTGTTTATATACTGTAAGTATATGTGCAATTTGTAAATTAAAACACTAAGGTATTTTTTTTCCACCTTTTGAAAATCAATTTTATTCCTCTTGAGGGAAATGAAAAAAACAAGCAAACACAGAATATTGTTCACATTAAGCATTTTAGGATTTATGTAGAATTTACTGAAGATTTGGGGGTGGTGAAGTGTCCTCCCCTACTTTCCCCTTTGTCCCTTTTTCTCCAGTTTCGCACAGGGAAGTTCTGCCCCCTCTTCTCACACCCAGGAAGCTCAGGGTTCTTCCTTCTAAACCAAGGTCTCTTCAGGGTATAATTTCTAAATGAATATGGTTCTCTTCTTAGGTGGAAATTTAAGGAAGACAATTTTCTTCATTGTATTACAGAGGATGATTGTGAGGATTAAATTAAATAACTATTGTAAAGCACCTAGCTCATTGTATGTCCTCAGGCAATTATTAACAGAAGATGGATCATATCTGCTCAGTCCATGGGGAGAATCCTACATGATTGTGAGGATGGCTTAATTGGGGACCCCGATGAGCAATGAGTACATGACAACTCCAGACTGCTGTGCTTCCATTCCATTGTGAGATGTGTGATCATCAGCAATTCAGGGATGGACCCTTCCAGGCAAGAAAGGAGGCATTTGTTTAGAGTGAGAGAAAACTGAGGTCCTTGTCTTTAAATGGGTGAGGAGAGAACTTTCCTAATGTCAATTCTGTGCCTTTTACCCCATGCATGACCAGGAAAGTAAGTCTAGAGAGTGAGTTCTAACTGATTTTCATAGGATTTTATGCACAGTGCTGTGACTCTCCAGGTTCAGATCCATGACTGCGGGATTTAACAGGACTGGCCACACTTGGGCGCCATATTTGTTTTGCCAGATCCAGTGGAAACTCACGGGACTCTTCTCTTAGAGAGCTCTCACCTACCTACTGACAAACCGTGGCCCAACTTAAACTCTTTCAATTTCTCTTTAGAATCCTCTTTTCTGGGCTACTCGCAGATCATGGAGCTCACACTCTGAACTGGCTTACTCCTAATCTTCACAAAGAACTTCCTACAGAGGCCTTCTCTTTCTCTGGTCCGCCCCACCCTTTCTGCCCTCATCCTAATGAGCACTTTTATTCCGATAGGGAGGTTGCCAAGGCTGTCCCATGTTGGCCAAACAGCAACTGTGCTGAAGGTGGCAGGCTACCCCGCCATCAGAGCTGGGCCAGGCAGCCATAGAGGCTGTGCCATTTGGAGATAATGCTGGAACACTACCACTTTGCAGTCCATTTAGCTGACAAGAAAGCAAAGTAATTATAAAACAAAAAGAAAACTGCACTCTTTCATTGTTTTTTTTTTTAATGGTTAGCAACTTTTAAAAGTTATAAACTCTCAGCATTTAAAGCTATCACATGCCAATAGTCCCTTCTTCCTTACTCTGTCTGCAACTCAGCATCTTCCCAGTTTAATTTTTTTTTTTTTTTTTAATGTGTTCTGCTATTTTCTGAGCATAATTCTTGGCCAGGCCAAAGCCTAGCAACTCTGTGGCCTGCTCCTGTTTACACTAACACGAACCACCCCCCAGGGCTCTAGAAGATGGCCTCAGAAACCAAATGTCACCACATACTGCATTAGCCAACCCTGAGCTGGGGGCAGAAACCAAGGAGTACTCCTTCAGTAGGTGAGCACCCACTCGTGCTCCTTGAGGGGAAAGAAACCAGGATGCAGGGCTCTAGGCTGGAGGAATTGACTTTGTCCAACTTAGGCTGTCAAGGTACAGGATACTAGTAGGTGGGGAGCCCCACAGGGACTCAACATCTCTAGAAAATATACCAGCCTATGGTTAGAGATGAGGAGATTCTGAGATAGTATATTATCCAAAAGTCCAGAAACAATAAGTGTTGGTAAAGATGTGGAGAATAAGGAACTCACAAACACTGTGGTTGGGAGTATAAATGGTACAACCATTATGGAAAGCAGCATGGAGATTCCTCAAAACTTGAAAATGGAAATCCCATATGATTCCGTTTTCCCACTGCTGGGTATTTACCTAAAAATCCAAGAACACATATTCAGAGAGATAGCTGAACCCCTAGTGTTATTTACAACTGTCCAGAGCTAGAAACAACCTATGTGCCCACAGACAAAAGAGTAGATAAAGAAGATGTGATAGAAACACACAATGGTGTGCCACTCAGCTATCAAAGATAAAATCTTGCCATCTGCAGCAACATGTATGGACCTAGGGGGAATTGTGTTTCGTGAGATAAGTCAGAAGGAGAAAAAGGCATACATTATATGATACCACTCACGTGGTAGGTAAAGAAAACAAGCAGACAAAAAATACGATTCATAGGCAATAAAAGCTAATTAGAAATTGCAGGAAAGGAAAGGGGACCCAGATGAACAAATTGGGCAAAGGATCAAGAAGAGCTAAAAGATGGTAGTGAACTTAATTTATAATACAGATATTTTTATATACAAAGATGAATACCTTAAACCTATATGTTATGATGCAGTGTTCCCTCAATAAAATTAATTTTATAACAGCTAATGTAGGCCACAAAATCAATACTGTACTCTCAAGAACGATTAAAATGCAGTTAAAAATAAACTGGATAAAAAGATATATCATCAGGAAGCATAACTCCCTATAGTAACTGAATATTAAAACAAATTCAACAAAAACTGATTGAAGAGAAGTAGAAAACCCATGATATGAAAAGCCAACATGCTTTTCCAGTAACTGATAGAACCAATTGATCTAAAAAACAAAACAAGGTTAATTTTAAAAGCTAACATTAATAACCAAGTTAATCAGTATTTACAGAATATTCTTTTCTTTCAAGTACTTATGGAATGTTTTCTAAATTAGATCAGATGATGATCTATTAAATAAGTCTCAAAAGTTTGAAATCTTGTAAAACATGGGAGGGGGAACAGACATTAATGATATAGAAAACAAATAGTAATTCAAAACTGGTTCTTTGAAAAGACTGATGAAATTGATAAGATCCTAGAAAGACCAATCAAGACGAGAAAACACAAATGATCCGTATCAGAAATGTAAGCATGAATAACACCACTGATCCCACAGACATTAAAATGGTAATAAGATGGGTACAGCCTTATGATTAAGGCAGCTTGGGTCACTAGGCTGCAAGCCATGTAAAGCATATAGACCCAAGTTTGAGACCCAGGGCTGGGGGTCAAGAAACACTTCAAAATAATAATAAGGAAATATAAAACCTTTAGACCCACAGAGTACATTTCTTAGATAAAATGGAAATTGTTCTTAAAAGACACAATTTATAAAACTGTCCCAGGAAGAAATTGTGTATCTGAATACCTTTTTTTTTAAGGATTGAAGCAGGCAGGAATGAAGATGAGCAGGCAGGCAGTAAAAGGCAGAAGAAAAAAGCCCTTTATTTTATGTAGTTGTTCATCTTGGTTGTTCCTGTTGGTCCTGGACACAAACCTGGGACCTTGGGATGTCTGTGGACTGTGCCCAGCCCCAACTCCACCAGGGCACACCAGAATACCTTTCATCTATTAAAGATATTTAATGTGTAATAAAAAAAAAAAAAAAAAAAAAACCTCACTGGTAAATTATTTCAAATTTTATCTTAGGCTGCCTTTTATAGAAAGTAGGATGGGAATGTGTTCTATCATGTTTTATGAACCTGAAATAACCCTGATACCAAACACAAAAGCATTATAAGAAAAGAAAACTACTGGCCAAGCGCCCTCATGAATATAGATGCAAACATCTACAACAAAATATTAGCAATTTGAATATGAGAATGTACAGGAAAGAATATTACATTATGGCCAAGTGGGACTTATCTGTGAATACAAGGTTGTTACAATATTTGAAAATAAATTCATGTAATTGATCACTTTAACAGGAAAAAGGAGAACAATCATATCATCATCTGAAAACATGAAGAACTCTAATACCAATTTATGACAGATTAAAAAAACAACAGAAAAAAATCCAGCTCAGCAAAAGAGAAATAGGATACACCCTCAAATTTGATAAAGGACTTATTTGAAACTTCTATTGTTAACCACATACTTTACATTGAAATACTGAACATTTTCTCCTAAGATCAAAAACAAGGTATGGATGTCTACTTCTACTTCTATTCAATATTGCATCAGAGATCCTAAGAATGCAATAAAAATATGAAAGGGAAATTTAAGGTATGCAGAGAAGAAAGAAATGAAGCTATCTTTCTTCCTTCTGGATGACATAATTTTGTTTTGGTCAATATACAAAAATCAACTGTATTTCTGTTTTTAGCAACAAATACTGAAAACACAATTTTAAAATACCATTTATAATAGCAACAAAAACATAAGATAGGAATGTGTAACAAAAATATATGATTGGTCTGTCTACAAAGCATTGCTGGAAGAAGTTAGAAAGACCTAAATAAATAAGGAGAAATATCATATTCATGTACAATTTGGATGTCCCCAAAACTGATTTATTCAACACAATACCATTTGCCTTTTTCCCCCTAGAAACTGACAAGAAGGTGCTAAAATTTTTATGAAAACCCTAGGACCTAGAAGAGCCAAAGCAATTCTGAAAGACAAAACACAGTTGGATGACTTATATTTACTAATTTTCAGATTTACTATAAATTAACAGTAATCAATACAGTATGATATTGACAGAAGGACAACACATATAAATCAACAGAATAGATCCAGAAATAGAACCACACATCTCTGGTCAATTAATTTCTGAGAAAGGTAGCAGGGTAATTTAATGGGTAAAGGACCATTTTTTCAACAATTTCTGGAAAAATTTGATATTCTTAGTTGAAAAACTGAACTATACTCTCTCACAGGAGGAAAAAAGTTCATTTGATTTGCTTAGAGGTCTAAAAGAAAAAGTTACACAAATCCTGGAATAAAAACATTAGAGTAAAAAAATCAGCAGATAAAATCTTTGCAACTTGGTCCATCATTTGGTATATATTTCTGTCTCTTCATTTTGTTTGGTACTGTGTTTATTTCTATGGGTTAGGCTGAACCGGCTCTCTTTACCTACCTTGCTGTGCTGACCTTGTGTTAGGGTATCAGGTTGCAGAGTGTAGGCCTGCGGTGTTGGCCTGGGAGGTTGGACATTTTGTTGTGAAACCCCTGCGCCAGTCAGAGTGGTTGGACTATGGAAGCAGCGCCTGGTGAAGGCCCCACAGCCCAGCTTCAGGGTTAAAGTTCAGGCAGGGCATAGAAAGAGGCTTCCTCGGCGTTTTCCCTGTATTTTGGACTATCACTCTTGCCTCAATTGCAGTCTGGCTTAATCTTAATCTTCCTCTAGCAAAATCTTCACCCAGCAGTCACAGGTGAGGAGGCAAGGCCCAGGCCAGCAGAGGACTCTGGTGAGCAGGGGTGGGGCCGCCCAGGATCCGCTGGCGGGATGGAGACAAAGCCCTCCCCCATCAATACCCCAGCAGGCCGCAGACACTACAAGTCCAGGCTCCGGAAGCTCAGCTGCTTTAAGTAGCTCAGCTGCTTTAAGGTTAAGTCGCAGGCAGGTGAGCAGCTGTTTGTGAGAACCAGCGAGTCTCTCGGACCCTGCTTGAAAGACAGCAAAACCTGCACACACAGGTTCGCAGCAGAGCGTCTGCTGCCCTGCGTGGGTTTCCGGTCTGACAGCCTGTTGCTTCCCGGCTTGAACGCATGAGCACTACAGTCACAGAACCACGCTGGAGAAAACCACGATCCAGACAAGCTGTCCTCCCCGCAGGGCGGGGCTTCAATGTGGCCACTGCAGCAGCGAGGCCAGAGTCTGGAGGGGAAGCCCTGTGGGCTCCATTCCTGGGAGGCCAGCCTCTTTCTTATTCCCGTGCTGAAGTGTTTGATTGCACACATGACCCACCTGCAGGCAGGCCCATCCCATGTCCTTTGCTTCCCCTGCTCTCCCGCCACTGTTCTCTTTCCGGAGTCCTGGTCTCCGAAGAAAGCCCCTCTGTTCCCACACCAGGATGGACACACTCTCGGGTCAGTTCCAGGTATAGGGACACCAGTGGGCGCTGTCTGCAGGCTGTTCCCATTTTGTGTAAGGTAAACAGATCATGAAAATAACCATTAAAAATGGTCAGAATGTGTCAAAAGATGGGTGACATCAACACTGCCCATTGGCTGTCACAAATGCCTGCATATCGCGATCACCCAAAGGAGAACTCTTAAACACAGCCCAGGGGCCCCGCTCGAGAACTGCTGATTCGGTACGTTAGGGGTGAGGCCTGAAAATGTGCATTTCTACCACAATTCCAGGCGTGCATGTTGGAGGACCACTGGCCTAGATGAATGGTTCTTTACCCTGGCTGTGTTAGGTTGCTAATTAGATATGCGCACTGGGGGCAGGGGTCTAACAGGTAAAGTCTATCTTATTAAAGAACACTTGCGGGATATAAGCACCAGGTGGGAGTCTCTGAATAATTAAGCCAGTTAAACCCCTCAAGGCCAGAAAACTTTCAAGCTCCAGGACCTTCCTGAGCACTGAGTCAGTTACAAATGAGACAGGTAACTATCTCTTGATTAGCTACTAGGCTGGAAGCGCCCCACCCCAACCAATAAAAAAACTAGGAGGGGAGACAGAATGGTCAAATACCCCTGTCTCAAGCCAACCCTGTAGGAACTGGGTGGAGAACATACTCAGAGAGGGTAAAACCCTGTCCTTAGATAACCTTTCCATTATAATATAATCAAATTAACATTGCGGTTTTGTCCCCTACCCCGCCCCCTCGCTTACGTAGTTATGGGAAGGAACCTATGCAAAAAGAGTTTGGTTATGTAACTCTACCTGTCAATCAATGTCAAAGACAGGAGGAGAATCTGCCCCCTGGGAAGGCTTCAGGGAAAAGTTGGAAATATAAGCCCCAAGAATGAAGATCCTCTGAGGATGAAGATCTCATCTCTGAGGACGTACTTTCTCTTTAAATAAAAACCGCTTGGTACCCTCTCCTCTCTCTAGAAAATGTGCCTCTTCTCTGCAATTAAATCTCCTGCAATAAATCTAAAATTCTTTTCGCTTATCTGTGCCTCCCTTGAATTCTTTCCTGTGAGGACACAGATCTAGGTTGGAAAGTTCAACAACGCAGAGCACTAAAGAATTGGGATAAGAATCAAACCCAGTGATATCTTATCCTGTATCAGCCTATAACAGTTGTATACTGTTCAGGGACTTGGAAAACCCTGTGCTCAGATGGAATTTGCTTTGTGTGAATACTTTAAATTCTGTCGATGGATGTCTCCTCTGCGTGGGTAAATCCTTTTATAGTCCTTAGATCAGCACTCACCTTCATCCTGTTCTGTCCTATGCTGTCCTCTGGCAAAACCCCTGGTCCTTCTTCTGTTTCTTGTTTTGATGCGTTTTCATAGCTTTACAGTATAATTGACATATAATCCATTGCACTTATTTAAATTATGTAAATTAGGTACACGCTGGTGGAACAGAGATTGGGCACAGTCCACACACGAGGACCTGGCTGGCGGGAACAAACAGGATAAACAACGAAATACAATAAATAAATTCTTCTTTCTTCTCCCTCTTCCTGCCTGCCTGCCTACTCCCTTTCTTTTCTGCCTTCACCTTCCTTTAAAAAATGAAAAATAAAGTGTGTAAATAAGTTTTGACATATGGTTCATACCCATGAAACCATTGTAGTCAATGAAGACACTGAACAGACCCACCAGAAATTTGGGGGGTGGGGTGGCAGTGGATAACGTTCGTCTCTATTTTCGGTAAATATGGGTAAATATGTTTATGTATCTTGTAAAAATATACCGACTTTTTTAGTTTGTTTTCTCTGTCATGTATTATTTATAAAAGCAAATGAAGCCGTGTTTTGTAGTAGTCACAGGCTGTGCAATTGTAAACAGTCTCTATCTGAAGAACATTTTCCCACCCTAAGAGAAACCTAGACCCTGTAGTCACACAGTCACTCCCCATTTCTTCCTGCCCAGCCCTTGGCGGTCACTAATCTGCTTTCTATCTCAATAGCCTGCCAATTGCAAATAACTCATTCCAATGGAAGCATGCAGTATGTGGCCTTTCGTGTCTTTCACTTAACGTAACGTTTTGAAGGTTCATCTATGTAGCAAGGACTGCATTCCTATCTGTTGCTAAATATTATTTCACTGTATGGATATATCACATTTTGCTTATTCATTGATCGGCTGTTGGACATTTGGGTAGTTTCCACTCTAGCTCATATGAATAAAGCGGCTTGGGCTTGAGAATAACTGGCTAGAATTTCTATTAGTGCTCAGGAGCCATGGTGAAAGCAGGCAGCATTCTCTTTTTCCTGATATTAAAGCAAAGCATCTTAGAGTCTTCTGTCATTAAATAAGAAATGGTGGTGGCTCGACCCAAAGTGGGAACAGCAAAGATGGTAAAAAAAAAAAAAAAAAAAGACAAGAATAAAAGGAGGAGGTCACGTTCCAGACATATCTGGACATGGTATGAGAAATGTGATGCACAAAAGAGACTGATGCCCGGACTGACACCAGTCTGGATTTTCACATTAATATTTATTGAGGTACTTTGCTTTACAAAATAATATAAGCCCGGATGTGTAGGTTCCCTGTTCCTTAGATATATAACAAGACACCCTACCCACCACCAAATTACCAAAGTCCTTTACCCTTGTCCGCTGGACCCCACCACCCCTGGCTCCTGTCCCCCATCCTCTTCCATGCTGGTAACCTCACTTCTATTGTTAATGTTGGTTTTCGTTTAGCATTTTCTTTATTTCTTTACTATTCCACATATGAATGAGATTGCCTAGTATTTATTCTTCTGATTCATTTCACTTAGGAAAATCCCCTCTTGTCCCATCTATGTTGTTGTAAATGACATGATTTCATCTTTTCTTCGGGCTGCGTAGTATTCCATTGTGTACATAGACCCATCTTCTTTATCCATTCATCTGAGAGTGGGTAATTTCCAATTCTTGGCTATTGCAAGTAGTGATGCCATGAACATGGGGTGTATAGGTCTCTAGAAATTAGTGTTTTTGTGATATCAGGATTTTAACTTGAGACTGGAGTAGGGGAATAGGCATCACTAAGTTCATGGTGGAGCAGCTTAGGCAAGGAAGGTCAGCAGTCCAAAAATCCTGCCAGGTTTAGATAAGTAAGCCATCTTTTACAGACACTGCTAATTACTAACCCAATGTCCCTTCTCTCCTTTTCAGACAGGTCCTGGTTTTGATCAGTGTTGCTTTATGCTCAACCAAAAAATGTCATCATTCAGTCTTCCTTGCAGCTGGGATTCAGATCCTGGCCAACTAGAATTCTACTGGGGATGTCTGGGTCCATCTTCTTTCCTGACATATATGCGTCTCCTTATGTCTTCTCATTTATTGAGTTTGCTTCCTTCCTACAATCTGCATTGTGGCTAGAGGAAAAGCAGGTGAACTGAGAATGAACACCTCATACAAAGGGTAACACAGAAGAAAGCAAGCCAGGGACATTTAGAGCAAATGAGGCATTGAACAGCCCTGAATGTCCATCTTTGGTCTTTGAGTTAATTGTCAAAATACACCTCTGTTTGGCTGTACCACTGCTGTTGAGTTTCTCTTACAGTAAACCCAGTGGTTTCATCTAATTCATTGAGTTAAATGATGATAAACTGATCACTAGAGACCAGCTCTCTCTAGACTGGTATCATCGGTAAATCTGCATTGCTTGGGTACTAAAATCACTAATCATAAAGTCATTCAGCCCTCGAAACTCCCCTGGGTTCACAAAAACACAATGAGGAGCTTTGTCTTCTAGAAATCCAAATACTCCATGTCCATGTCACTCGCGTCACTTCACAATTTGGTAAACTATCCCCAAAGGGGCTGTGGTGGTTAATCCAGCCTTCCATGTTCTTGGGTGCACACATGTCAGCTGCCCATTCACAGAGGACCTACTCAGTGACCTCAGCATGTCCCCCAGGAGCCACATTAAGCCCCCTGGTCTATCATCTGAGGCATCCACATTTTTCCCTTTATTCAAAAGAGGTACCACATATCAGTCTACCTCCAGCCTTCTGATGCCTCCCCCGCTTCTCAGTTTCTCTAAATCATCTCACTTGGCTGGAATGCAGTTCAGCCTGGCCTGGCCCGGCCTGCTCAGCTTTGTAGAGCAGACTGTCGCTCTTTGGTCATCTCCTCAGCTGCTGAGGCCAGCAGCCCCAACCACCAGTACTCCTCCCAGCCCCAGGTTCCAGACAGGGCAGCTGACTCTCTGCTAACAGCTCCACACCACCCCATTCTTATTTCTGTTCTTGCTCTAAACATAGCACAGGTGCCCCTTCTTGGCGTGACAGGTGGTGGTGCATTCTAGGATTCGAGGATTAGACCCCTGGTCCTGTCCTTACAGATCCGGCTCTCCCCACATTCGTTCTTGGAACATACCCTGCCTCCATGTTCTTTGTTCACCATCTTTCTTTCTTCGTTTACAAGTAGGTCTTGGTACTCTTCCCTAAGTGATTCCTCCTCCTCATCTGGTAGGTTGTGACTGAGGTTATTTGTCTAAATGGAAACTGAAAAATGTGGGGTACTTGTCTGGCAACCCACTGTGCACCTGAAGGAGGACGTCCCTCCAGGTCCCTGCTGTGAAGAGAGTGGCAGCTATTTCAGGCACAGCATGTGTGGCCCTGGACCACAGGCTGATCATCACTGAAAGAAAAATCTTTAGCCTCAAGAAGGTAATAAACCTCTAACTAGGTTAAAAGAGAAACAAAGTGGGGATGAGCACAGCTGGGAGTCTGATCCTGCCTGAGGCTTGTGGAGACCTCCCGCCTGGACAGTGACACCGTGGGGTGCGGGGGTGGGGGGGGTGAGACCCACACCATGACGTTAACGGGACCGTCACTCTACAAAGCGTGTGTAAAATGAAAACCAGTCTAGTTATTAGATGATAACCTTGGTGATACTTAGAGATTCTCTGGTCATTTCACATGAAATTCCTTTTTACTTTATGTTGTTTATGTATAAATTGTGGAATGTCTGTTCAAAAATCTCTCTACTTCATGCCATCTCTATCCATCAGGATATCTGAAATTGTGAACAGGCCAAAACTCATTTCAATAACACAATAGTTTTCATTGACCCAAAATGATGGATTTCTAGCACTCTGCAACAAAATCTAAGATTCTTGATTGTGACTTTTAAAGACCTAACTAACAGCTATCACAGCACCATAATAATTTTTTAAGTGAAAATGGATATCATTTGGTGATTGGAAGCGGTCACAGTGACATTATCAGAGAAGAAAGCTGAATATACCCAGTAAAGACGTATGTTGAAAACTCACTATCGAAGTAAATAGTGTGGCGTGACCTAAAGTATTTTGTTCAATCTGTCCTTTATCCATCAACAGCAGACTTGAGAGTCACGTTTGTTTGAAAATAATAATTTCTAATATAAAGATGGCAGCAGAATGTCAGTATCCTACCCTAAGACTTGGGTCCATGTACAACTGTGAGTTTGCATCTCTTTTGAAAGAAAGAAACCAGGACATGATGAAATTCAGTAAGGCCAGCGGGTGGAGGCCAGAGCAAGCAGTCAGCAGGAGAATCTGCCCAACAGACCCCATGATCAAATCAAGGGGTGACCCTTGGCACCCAGGGAACACCCATAGGCATTAGTCATTAGCCTCAAGTGGTGATGAATGTCTTCTGTAAATGGCGGGACAGACTTTTCCTTTAGCAGTGACTCTGGAAATAACCATTCACTAAAGCAAAGAATATTTTTCTTAAAGGCAGACATTTCAAGTAGCTGGTACCTTCAAGAAGCCTTCAATTATTTATGATGTCATCCTCTAAACACTTCATTCCCATAATTTGTCACTAATCACAGAGAATAAGTTGGACAAGTCATACAGTAGAATGAAAATAATAATGAGGGGAAATGATATGTATACAATTAACTTTTTCCCTACCACGTCAAAATGCGTAGGAAAGGAACACCAAAAATGGACACAGTTATTGTGATATTAAAGTATTACGGAAATGGCTGTTTGAGAAGTTTTAAGAAATCCCCACAAAGAAAAAAATATTTGGCTAGGACTTAAGAGTTCTCCTTTGGGATGTGGTACAAGGAATTGCAATAACAAATTTACTTTATTTTCTTACAGAAGAAAAGTCAACCCCAAGTGCCTGAATGTGATGAACGTACAGCTTAGCAGGTGCAAGTACAACATCTACAGATGAGAAATGTTTAGATTCAAGTATTCATAATGATTTTCTATTCTGATTTTGTAGGTGTTGCTCATTACTACTCATCAACTTACAATGGTTAACATTTATTAAGGTGTTGGGTTACACACTTTACATGCATTATCTTATCTTATTCTCAGAATAACCCAGGAGCTCAAACTCGCTAATCCTATTTTGCAGACTGGGAAACTAAAATTTGAGGCGTTAACTCATTCAAGGTCATGTGGAACCCAAGACTCAACAAAGGAGTGAAATTACAGCAAATCCCAGGTCATATGTGTGAGGCATTCAGAAGCAAAGGCACACACCTATTGATTGGTTTATAAGGACTTTTGATATATTATTTTGATTGTGTTTGATCAAACTGCCCTGTGGATTAGGTATTCATTTTCAGTGAGCTTCTTTGCGTTTCCACAAACACCAGTTCTAGCTATCTTATGCATAAAATGGAAAACGTGGAGAGTATATCAGTGCAGCTCATAGAATCCAAGGCAGAGCTGAAAAGTCAAGTCTTGGGAAAAGTGAGAACCAGCCCCCGCAAACCCCAATAGCAGGTGATTGTGCAAACATCCATGAACATAAACCTGTTGTAATAATCCTCGATTTCTGAGTCACCGAACAGTTTCAGATTTCTGGGAAAGACTCAGGATTGACTCAGCCTATGTGAGGATCTACCTCATGGAAGTCACAGCAGAGGGCCGGGACCGGACAACACAGGAGGAAGGCCAGAGCCCGCCCTAAGCTCTGGACGTTGGTTCGCTTCCAGAACACTGAACCACCTCCAGGACATTAGGGCCACTTCTCAGACACTGTGGCCACCTTTGGAGGATCAGACCCTCCAAAGCAGAGACGACCCCTGAGCTCTTTGCTGCTTGGGTATCTTCCTTCTCTGGACTTTCGTTTTATTCAGAAACAAGGGACATTCTATGCCAAGGTAAACTCAAGCCTGTAGCTTAGAACGTGTCTGTAACTTTTAAATGATTTTCCCTCCCCATTCACACGTCCACCTTACTTTTAATAAATTCTTCAATATTAAGAGCTAAACTTTACATACAGAAGAATGAAGTTCAGGAAAGTTAGAAGATTATCCCAAGGTCACTCATCTCATTCATCTAGAGCTGGGCCACCTACCGATGTCTTGTGATCCCACTTCATGCTGCTTGCGCTGTAGGGCTGAATACCACCCAGGACACCAAGTTCTGTCCAGCGAGTGACCTATTCCATAAGGTCAGAGCACTGGAACAAAGAACAAAACTTTAAGCTTTAAGCCATAGAATGAGCCATCAGTTGAATCATTTCCTGGCAAAATGCCTGTCACCAGCTGAGTAAATGGTCAGTAAATACTTGTATATTGAGTGTATGACTTCATGGGTGATTGAGGGAGTATTAAGGAAGCAACATGGAAGACAGTGTTTGAGGGATGAGAGATTTTCTTGGCCTCTTATGGGGTTTTCCTTCCCCACTTAGATCTGTTGGTTGAAACGTAGAAAGATTAGACGGGACGTCTATGTTGTAGTCACCATGCGTGTGAAAACCAAGATCCAGGTCACCTATTTTTGAGAGGGGTTTTCTCTCCCTTCCATCTGAACTCTGCTCTGAGACCTGGAGTGGGTTCACGGTAAACCTTAAGCCTCAGCCCCTTCTAAGATCTTACCAAGGGCTCTGACAAAGTGTTCACAAACTCATGTTGCTGTAAAATGTGCCCAAGTAAGCTTTTCTTTTCCCGAATGTATGTTATCTTCCTTAGATACTTAAGATTATAAAATTATAAATTCTACCTAAGAACAAAACATACAAAAATTGCTCAATATAGGTCAAGCATGGCAGTGAAAAAAAAAAAAAAAAAAGGGGGGGAGGGATGGGAGAAGCTGTATGGTTAACTTTTCCAAGGATTATATTTAACTGCAATTATTAGTTCAGACTGCTTTCTTTCCCCATCTCAATGGCCCCGTCACACATTTCTCCTGTAGGGTGGTGTTGACTGCCGGGGGCCACACTAGAATTCTCTGAGGGAAGCTGGGCTAGACATTAGGTTGGACATAGTGTAATATGTGAGCAAGGTTGACAGTTACTTCCGTATATGCTTAAGATATTATTAGCCACCCCAATGTGGTAAGGACTTCCAGAAGGCTCTCCCACTCCCCCCACCCCACCTGCAATGTCACATAAAGGTTCAGAGCCAGAGACTGTATCCCAAATGGAGAGGACTCACGTGTGGCACCCTGAGTCAGAAGAGTGTGGGAATGAAGGAGAAACAAAGTTAGAAATGTTTGGGGTCAGAAACTAATGTGGGGAGAACTCTTCTAGTTATCAGACTGGTACAATTATAGGTATTTGGTTCTGAGCACTGCCTAGCCAAAATGGGAAATTCTCTCTTGATCAGAATATACTTGGTGATTCAACATGTACAAGAATAAACCCGCCATGTTCTTTTTCCTTTCTTGGCGGAGGCCATGGTGTGTGAGCTGGCTAGGACAGCTATAACACACATCACAGACTGGGTGGAGATGTAGCCAGGTTGCCCAGGACTTCTGCAACCATTGGACCCTACAATGACAATCAAGTCAGCATGTATTTATGGAGCATGTGCACCATAAATGCCAGGCGTGGGTCTGACACCAGGGAAACACTGGCAAACAATTCACCACTCCATCCTCAAGGACCCCTCATTATGGTGAACAGGAATAAGCATTCATGGCAAGAAACCATGAAACCTTGGTGAGATTCAGAAGTTTGTGATGAATAAAGGGAAGGTTAAATGACTTTTAGTTACCCTTTTTATAATTTTTCATGTTTTTAGTAGTAAATGTGTATCGGTGGCATGCTCTGGTGGAGCAGCGGTTAGGTCAATTCTCCAAAGGAGCAGGCCACATACTCCTGGGGTCCAGTTCCAGGTTCAGAGGGAAGCAACCAATGTGAACAACTAAATAAAAATAGAAAAGAGTGCTTCTTCCTCCTCTTTCTTCCTGTCTGCTTACGCAACTTCATTCCTGCCTGCACCTTTCCAATAAAGAAACAAACAAATAAATATATCGGTTATCTATGGCTGAATAACAATTTATCCCAAAATTTAGTGACTTCAAACAACCCACATTTGTTACTCTGCTTTCAGTGGGTCAGGGATCTAGGAGCAGCTTATCTTGGAGCACCCCGGCTCTGGTGTCCATAAGGTTGATGTCATGGCCACAGTCACATACAAAGGCTCAAGTGATAGAAGATTTTCTGCAAGCTCACTTACACGGTTTCTGCTGGACCTCAGTCTTCACTGACTACTAGTCACCCACTTCAGTTCCTTGTCACAAGAGTCTCCACACTGAGTGACCTCAGGACCTGGCAACTGATTCCCCCAGAGGGTACTGAAGAAACAGTAGTCTTTTTATGACCTAGTATTGAAAGTGACATTCTATCATACTGCCATATAGCAATGATCACAGAGCCATTTCAGGTGGGGAAGGGGTGGCATGAGGATGTGGGTACCAGGATGGGGGCCATGTCGGAAGCTAACTAGCGCAAGAGTGATTGAACAGATGTCTTTGCTTAGCTATTGTGTTTGATTCTGGGGTATATTTTGAATGAACTTTGATGTGATTAAATCTGCCAACGGTGTTAAAATAGCACACTGGATTTGAATATGGCAGATTGCTGGTAATAGAGGATGAATCTAGTTGCCACACATTGTATTCATTCCCATTATTTATTTATATGTCATGGTTGTTTTTTTTTTTTTTTTTTTTACTAAGATGGCCCCTTAGTTACCATGGCAACAGTTTCAGAGGTAAATTTCACTTAAGCACAAATGAGATCTGAGAAACAAAACTAAGGAGACCTGAGATAAAGAGCAGAGGGACTATCATTATTTTCCCAAGAGGACCTGGTCAGTTTTAAATTATCTAAGAAAGGCCAAAGGGGCAGCCTCAAAAAGAGGTTGTACATGGCTTCTTTTAGAAGAAATGAAAATCTTAAAAAAAAAAAAAAAATGTAAACCTTGATAGAAAACACTTCGAAATATGAATATGAGGCAGGGATGGAGTGGGAACTGGAGAAAGGGAGGTGGTGGGTAGAGTGAGGGGTGAGAGGTTGAGAAGGAATGGATCAGAGCTTCTACACTAACTGGGCCTGGGATTTGGTTCCTGGTGGGGTCTGTGCTCTCAGCTAGATCTGCTGACCTCTGGGTGTCACAGATATAGTATGTGGTCTCTTTATCTTCTTCCCCAAACTACCTTGAACAAGGTGAAACCAGCTTTGCTGAGGGTCTCTAAAGAAAGTCATCATACCTGCAGGGGATATTAGTGATATGAACAGACCAGTTCTTTCCACAGCAGAAGCAGGGAAAGAGACCAGCACAGGCGTGTGAAGCAGGCTCATTGGGAAGCAAAACTGCTGCACCTCATGTTTTTTAAATGTCCAGGAAATTAAGGTAGGACCTTCTTCAACTGCAAGCCTGAGGCCTTCAGTTTCTCTGCCGCTGTCTGATGTTCTGCCAGCAAGTAATAAAAGGACAGCTAACAATGTTTGACATGGTTATTGCCATTTCCAGTTATCATTGTGAGTGTGTCAATGTCTGTTTTTACTTCTGTCAATGTTTGCTTTGTATACTTTGAGAATAAGTTTTATAGCCATACAAACTTTTCGTGCTTACATGTTCTTGTTGGAGTATTTTCTTAATCATTAGTGACTTTTTTTTTTAATCCCTCTTAGTACCCTTTTTATATCCTATCTTTCTCTTATATTAATTTTTCTATATAATTTTCCTCTTAGTACTAATCTTGGTTATTAAATTTGAGGTTTATTTCTTACAAAGTCAATTGACTGGATTTTGGCTTTTTATCTAATTTGAGAGTCTCTTTTGAAATAGATGCATGTGCTTCATATGTTTTACTTAGATTGCTCATATATTTGGATTTACTCTACCATTTTCTTTTGTGTCTTTTATTGACTGTCCTCTTCTTTTTTTACTCCCCTTTCCTGTCTCCCTGTTGAACTGCCTTTTTATTCCCTTTTTCTTCTATAACTTTTGAAGTTAAATATTCTATTTCTATTTTTTGTTTACCTCATTTTAACCTGAATTCATAATTTATATTTTTAAAAGGCAAAAAGCTCATTATCTGTTTGTCTTATCTCTCAGAAACTCCCCTCCCGTCTTCTGTATTATTGCTGTATTTAGACCTCACAATGTTTTAACCCTCTCTCCAGGTAGGTTAAAATTAAAAATTTTATGAGCCAAATTTTACATAACTTTACATGCAGATCATTCTAAAATCTTTGCTCCCAGTTCTAACAATATAACTTCTTGCACTTCAGTTTTATGGATTCACTTTTCTTTGATAAAGTTCATTCTTTACTGGTTCTTCGAGTGGATCAATAGGTAGTAAAATCGCTTTGATTTTGTTCACCTGCAAATGTGGTTATCTTATGCTCTCTTTTGAATGATAGACCTGCTAGTTTTAAAAATCTACATTTTTAATTCTTCTGCTTTACCACTTTGGAGATATCATTCTCTTCTCACATTTGTCATTGCTAGTAAGGAATCTGATTGTCATTCCTGTGTAGATAATCTGTATTTTTCAGTAATTTTCAGTTCTCTCTATGGCTTGATTTTTGGTAGACTCATTGCATTATTTCGTGTGTTGTTTCCCTTGGGATCTGGCATGGTTCCAATACAGTTAAATCTCCAGTTCTAGAATCTCAGCTATTTTCTATTTGATGGTAGCCCCTCCCATTTATCTCTGTTCCCATCTCTGAGCATTCCTATAGCTCCATATCAGGGCTTCCCATTCTAGCTCCCATGTCTTTCATCTACATTTCTGACACTGAGTAGGAGTCAGATTTGCCTCTGCCCTCTGGCTCATGGACCTCAGCATGACTTTTTCTTTTTTTATCACTTCTGAGACTCTTAATCATAAGTGAGACAAATCTTACCACATTTTGTATTTTGGGCCTTTTCCCCCTGACTAAGGGATTAGTTCACACCCCTTACTGCAATTAAACATTGAGTCATCCATTGCCTGCAGCCTCTCCTGCCCAGACTTTATACAATTCATATTCTAAAAGTGTGTCTGTGGAGCCAGAAGAGTCCTGGATGATTTTACAAGCCTTCAGAGCAATGTTTCTCCAGCAGCTACTGAGATGAAATGTGAGGAAAACTGGAAACACAAAAGGAAACGGAATGCTTAAGGCCTTCTACAATTCATCCCCAAGGCATCTTTCTAGTCTCATTGCCCCCATTATCACTAACTTTGTAAATATCTTTCAAGCAATTACTAGATTCCAGACATTGAGTCACATGCTAAGTTTATAGGAAACCGAGAACACCCAAACCCCTGCCTTCACTGAGCTTATAGTCGTGGGAGAGAGAGACTAAATATTGACTAAAATAAATCATCGATGCATACAGAAAGCATGCTAAGAACTGTTGCATAATAAGAATAATTATATATGGTGTTTGTCTTAGTTCCTGGCATAGGGTTTCAAAACTTTTTGGAATTTCAGGTGATAGGAGTGTTTCTGTTCTGCCACCAATGTGACTGGTGGGCCCTAACTGCTTCTGGATGCGGGCAGGTGATCAGGGTTGGAATGCTTTCTGGCCTCACTTCCAGGGAAGGGATAGAAGCTAGAGTACTTCAGTCATGTGGTCTCTGTGCTGATCAGCCAGGCTCATGTCATAAACCCTAACAAAAACTCTGGACACTGAGGCCAAGGGGCTCCACAGAACTTACTGACTGGTGATGTGCTGACAGGGGTGTGCTGGGAGGTGACAGGCCCGAACGCCATAAAGAGAGGGCATGGAAGTTCTGTCTCTCCACTGCATCCCACGCCTGCGGTGTATGTCCCCAGGTATGCGGTCCCCATTCGCATGCTTTATGCTAGAACTGTAATCATAAGCACAGAACTTTCCTGAGTTCTGTGACTGATTCTGGTGAATTACAAGCCTGGGTTCTTAAGAACCTAACAGTTAAATGAATGTGAAATTAGAAATCCAAATATCACTGCTTTAAGAAAGTAATGATGGAGAGCTTATGCGGACACGCCTAGTCTTATAGTAACTATGTGCAAGTTGGGAAAAGATCCCCCCTGAGTGGGCTGGGGCTTGACAGGCAAAACTCGTGGAGTGAAAAACTGTCTTACCCCTGGGAGGCGGCACCCCAGCACATGCCTCCAGGCAACCCAGCACAGGGCTGACTTGTAACCTCACTCAGGCCCATGGCTGCTGCCTTGGGGGGACATTTGAGGTCAAGGGAATGTTGCCTACCAAGTCACTAATTCAGGGCAGAGTTTGACATCTCTGAGGAATGGGGAGGTCAGAGTGGCCAGAGAAAGCAGGTAGAAGGTGTTGAAGAAGGCACACGCCGCCAAGTGACACTGGACCAGCTGGCCAGATTGAAGACCTTCAATTTCACTCCAGGTGCAATTTTAAGCAGGAGAACTACATGACTGAATTTTTGTTTTTATAAAATAACTCTACCTATTGTCTGGAGAATGGCTTGGAAAGGGGAAAGAGAAGAGAGATTGTTCAGGAAAGACATGCCTGTGATTGGGACAGGCAGGTGACAGTGAGGATGCAGAGAAGTGGATGGAGTTGAAATAAATTTAAGGTAAGAGTTCATGGTGGCCTGATAGGGGCAAGCTATCGGAAGGGAGTGTCATGAATGAACCCAAACCCCTGTACACCACTGGTAGGAATGTAAACTAATGCAGCCACGATGGAAAACAGTACAGAGCTTCCTCAAAAACTAAGAATAGAAATACCATGTGTTCCAGCTATTCCACTTTTGGATATTTATCTGAAAAAACAAAACAAAACAAAACAAAAACACTAATCCAAAACAATGCGTTCTTCCC
Organism: Solenodon paradoxus; assembly: GCA_004363575.1. Taxonomy (NCBI): domain Eukaryota; kingdom Metazoa; phylum Chordata; class Mammalia; order Eulipotyphla; family Solenodontidae; genus Solenodon; species Solenodon paradoxus. Next base: position 41,550 of record RJWH01001879.1, on the reverse strand, counting down.
TAAGTTCATGGCAGCATTATTTACAATAGGCAAGTTAGGGAAGCAACCTACATGCTTATCAACAGATGAGAGGAGAAAGATGTGGAACACAGTCATGATGTGATTATTGACAGTCATCATTCTGGGAAATATGATCTTAGGGCTTTCACCCTTGAGCAGTGATCAGAGTTTAATCACACAAAACTGGACGTTAGCCTGCTACACGACTAGGCTGTATGGTATAGAGAGATAGATGATAGATAGATAGATAGTCTGTTAGCACCAACTGTTATAAAAAGATGTAATCTTGCCATTTATGAGAACATAGAGAGCCCTTGAGGATATGATGCTAAGTGAATTATGTCAGGAAAAGAAAGACAAATGCGACCATGATTTCTCTCATATATGGGATATAAAGAAACAAAGCAAATAAGCCAATAAAACAAACTCAGATTGCAGAGAACAGTTTGCTGGTTACCAGAGGGGAAAGAAGATGAATGACCTGAGTCAAAGGGGACCCATTTTATGCTGATGGATGTTAACTAGACTTTTGGTGCTGATGAGGATATTCTACATCCAGATGTTGAATTAGAATGCTATCGATCTGCAACATATGTTATAACCTAGTGTTACCACAAGAGAAAAATTACTTTTAAAAAATGGTTCCAATGCACATGAGTAAATGGAGGGGGCATTCATGGGTGGAGATGGCTAGGGGAAATGTAACTTGGAGGAGGACAAAAGGAGGTAAAATTCTTTGGCCATGTTAAACCAAGGGAGGTGTGAATTCAAGGGAGGATTATTTGGTTGTTGTGGGGAAAAATACCATATTTGCATTAAATAGAGCAGTTGAAGACATGGGAAGGAAATAGCAAAGGGGAAGAAATTCTTGAGAAACTGATAGTAGATGATATCACAGCTGAGAGATCTGTCCCCCAAAAATGAGGGAGAAGATGCGGGTGGATGCAAATAAGTCTGTAGTCTTCCTAGCAAGATCTTCCATCTTATGGCTCCTGCATTTTCAATGGAGGTGAACTGATGTCTTCAACTGAGGATGAATGTGGAAAGATGGAGATTTGGGAAACACAAATAAGATAAGAAATAATTATTTTGGAGATTGAAAAAGTCAGTTCACTGAAAAAAATAGTAGTAAGAGTGTAAAATAGTGCCAAGTATTCATTTGCGTCAATGATTATGAATTTATAGTGACACCAGTCTGCCCTGTTTTCAGAAACATTCTGCTGAAATAAGAGGATTGAACGAGTTAATTCATATAAAGTGCCTGGAACTGTGTCTGAGTCACAGAAAATGCTCAGTGCCTATCAGCTGTTTTTATTGTCCTAACAGCAGCAGCAGTGGTGGTGGTGGTGGTAATGAGCAGAGCAGAGGGCCGGCAGGAAGAGGGCAAGCTTGTCTGAAGAGGCAGGATGAGATGAGCAAAGGAATTGAGGATGTTTGTGAGAAAGCAGTGATAATGATGGCGCATGGAAGAGAACTTGAATGAGAGGGTTGATGGACTGGAAGAATTCCCTGACCAAAAAGTCTCTCAAATAGAAAAATCCATCTTAAAATCCATGTGGGATCGTAAGGGACACAAACACTCTTGAAAAAGGACAAAGTTGTAGTATTTGTCCTTTCTGACCTCAAAACATGCAAAACTCCAGCAATCAAAACAGTGTGGTAATGATATAAAAATAGATATATAGATGAACGGAATAGAGAGTCTAGAAATAAACTCTTACATATATAGATAATGGTGACAACACCATTCAGTAGAGATGGCATGTTTTGCTTCAACAAATGGTAGTGGGAAAGTTGAATATTCGTATATAAAATAATCAAGCGAAGCCCTTACTTCACTCTATATACTAGGATCAACAGCCTAAATAAGAGTTAATATGACATTCTTAGACAACAGCAAAGGGAAAATGTTGGATTTGGCAATGATTTCTTGGATCTGACACCAAAAGTAAAAATAGACAACCTGGATTTGATCAAAGTTAAAAATTTTGTGCATCCAAGGATATAATCAGCAGAGTGAAAAGGCAACCCACAGAAGAGAAGAAAATATTTATAAATAGTATTTCTGATAAGGAAATAATATCCATTCGCAATATCTCTCTCTCTCTCTCTCTCTCTCTCTCTCTCCCCCCCCCCCCCGCTGCTATACACCAACTCAAAACAAAAAACAATCCAATTTAAAAATGGGCAAAGGAATTGAATCGACATTTCTCCGAATAAGATATACAACTATATAGCCAGTAAGCACGTGAAAAGATCTTCAACATCACTAACCATTGGAGAGACCACTACCTATCCATTAGGATGACTATTTTTAAAGAGAGAGATAATTTTTGGTGGGAATGTTAATGATGCAGCAACTATGGAACACATTTTGGTGGTTTCTCAAAATGCCTATCGGATGCAGCAATTCCACTTCTAGGTATGTACCCAAAATAATTGAAACGAGGAATTTTGACAGACACTTGCACAGCCGTGTTCATCGCGGCATTATTTACAAAAGCCACAAGATGGAAACAAGCCAAGTATCCATTAACAGACGAATGAATAAACAACGTGTGATTTATGCATACCATGGACTACTAAAAAGGAAGGAAATTCTGACATGGGTTTTAACATGGGTGAGCCATGCTCAAGTTAAGTGAAATAAGCCAGAGACAAAAAGGGACAAGTACCATGATTCTACTTATTTGAGGTGCCAAGAGTAGCCAAATTCATAGAGACGTAGAGTAGGAGATAGTTACCAGGGAGTGAGGGAAGAAGAATATGAGGACTTAATGTTTAATGAAGGCAGAGTTTCAGTTTTGCAAGATGGAAAAAGAGTTCTGGGGATGGTTGCCCAGCAATTTGACTCTACTTTAATGACACTTAACTATACACCCCCAAATGATTAAAATGGTAAATTTTATGTTGTGCATATTTTATCACAATACTTGTTTTTGTTTTTGTAACAGCAAAAATTAATAAGCAAGTGAGTTAAAAAGAACAGGAGGTTGTACCAGAGGGTGTCAGGTTTGGCTTTACTATTTTGGCGCTGATACAGCTTCAATCATTAGCGTCTGGGTGTGGCCATGGAGGTGGGGGGCTGAGATCTCAGCCTCCTCTGAAAGGGGTGTAAGGATCCTGGGGCAGGGAGAGAGCCCTGTTCAGGTAAGGGGGTGGGCACCAGGTGCCAGATCGCTGTGTGGCCATCCCAGTGGGAGACCTCAGGAAAAATCCCCACCCTCTCCTAAGTGGAAGGAGTCTACCTTTTCTGGGCTCTGCCCATGTCACACACTCCACACTGGGGTGAGAATTTGTGCCAGGGATCTGTTTCATGACTGCTAACCCACGCATTTCACAACACATACTAAAGAGTGCAAACACGTAAGAAAACTTGGCAGAGATCATATTGAATCAGGCCCTGGGAGAGGGTCTCACCATGCTTCTCCTCCCTGTCAGAGGGAAAACGGAGTCTGAAGTCATCACTGAGTGGACCCTCTGCCCACAGGGCAATTAACTCATCAAAGAGACAGCGGGTCCCTGTCTTTCCTGCCATACAGTGTTCACATCATCCCGTTGACAAGTAAACCCACATTACACGTGCCAATTCATCGTCTTGAATAATTAATCCAGCTCCGAGGAAAAAATAAAACTCAGTTGAGACCTATAGCTGAATAATCTAGTCATTTGACTTTCACAGGCAGTGTGACCTAAGGATTCTTGGTTCCAGGACAAAGGTACCTGGTTACATAGAAAACATTCCTCCAGCTAGCCAGTCCCATGGGGAGTTGAACGAGGCAACAAACACCTGTTAGCTACCCAATGAACACATTACATCATTTTGCCTCCTTCTCATCCTGCAGGCGGGTCCATCTGAGCCCAATCTCCTCCTGCTGCAAGAGACTCCTGGTTTCCTGGATCCCTGTTGCTACAAAATGTTCTAACTTCCAAAACATTTGCCCTGTGTGAGGGGAACAAAACTTAAGGGCTTTGATAACTAGATGGTCGGCATCCATCATCCTCAGGCAAAGCGAGAGCCTGCTGTATGCCAGCGCTGGACAAGCTTTACTGCAAGCTTGTGCTCTTTGGTATTGAGCAATTTGGGGAAGAAGCTGATACACAAAAGTGTGCTCATCACCCAAGGTCAAGGTTCTTCCTGTCCAGGTGCTTATTCCTGCTGATCTCTGTTGCTGGGCTAGTGTTTCCTACCACCCACCTCTCCCATACTTTCCCTCCACATTTCAGCTCAGCAGCCTCACGTTCAGGAAAACCCACCTAGACCCTGGGAGTGGTCGGCAACTTGGTTGCACAAACTCACACTGGACACGCATCCTGCATGTCATTAAATCCTGTGGGGCCAGAACGAAAGCTCCCTCAGCGTTGGGGTCCTTGTCTGTCTTTTTTATTCTCATAACCCCACGGCTTGGCACAAAATAGCTGCCCTATATGTGTTTATTGGTAGACTAATTAAATGCAGGCAGGAATGAGGATTTACCTCTCATCTGTCAGACTCCAAAGCTCAGCAGTTCTGAGCACACCATATCACAGCAGAAGAAGGCGGGCAGGAGGAAGGACTTGGAGGGGCATGACCACAGACACATGATGACTTTATATAAATTAAAATCGAATGCCTTCCTGAACACTTGCAAACACTGTGTGTGAGCAGAAGACCGCAGTGGGTTTTTCTAACGTGTTCAACCCACAATTAAGTCCAGTAATGGGGTAACTGGTTTCTCATCCATCTGGAGGCTAGATGGGCATTGAATCACTGCTTTGCTAAGACTATTCAGGGTCCATACGTAGCACTGAATTTCAGGGGTAGTTTCTAGGTATGATCATGACACGGAGGCCCCCTGCACCCCTGTGCACAGGCTGAGCCCTGCAATTCTACCCTCAGAGTCTGTCTCCTTTTAGTTTGGGACATGGAGCCCTGAAAACATGTCCAATACCCAGTGAAGAGACTCTTTCTACTATAATCAGATTCCTGTCCCTCCCGGCAAACAAGTTGTCTGAGAGCAGAGTCACCAGGCAAAGGAAGGCGACAGGCTTTGAGAGGTCCACAGGGGACAGGAAGGCTGTGATTCCACAGGATGCCCGATTGGAAACGCGTCTAGGAGTGAGACTAGGAATGAACAAAAGCTGGTTACATAGAAACAAAGCAGTCCTCACCCCTTTCTCCACCCTAATTTTCTCTGACCTGTCCCACAAGCATATTCACCGATACATGCTGAGTGTTTACATCAAAATTATCCATGAAAAATCTAAGGACTGCCCAACGGTCCTTCCAGCTCGTGATCAAAGGTGCCTGGGGGATGGCAGAGTCTGTTCCAGCCTCCAGAACCACAGGCGCCTGTGTCCATTTTCTTCAGCTTCCTTCTGAAAACAGTTGTAGGTATGCAAACTGCAGACCACGCCAACCTTCTCATACTCATTAAAGATCTAAGCTGTATTTATACACTGAACAGCCTGCTTTCCCTTTAAGGAAACAAAAAGAAGTTGTTCTAGACCAAACTCTCATACCAAGTGCCCCCCAAATTGATGTCTAGTAGTAGAATCTATCATTGATTGGCCCTATATTATTTTCTAAATTTGCCCCTTATCTAATTTAGTTCTCCTAACAGTCCCTATGAGAGATTTCTGTCATCCCTGCTTCCGACTGAATAAACGGAGGCTCAGAGACGTCACGTGCGTGGCTTGGGGGTCGTGAGCCTGGTTAGAGTAACACGGCTATTCAGTGATGTGGTCCAATTTCAAACCCAGGTCTCTCTGGCACTGAAGACTGTGCAATTATGCACTTCTCCGCCTTTGCAATTTATCACAGCGACTTAGACCTGAATCAATAATATATAATCATAAGAGCCGAATTATAACAACTTCACTACTGAAGCATAACCATGAGCCCTGAGTGATTAAGTAAGTGTAGAAATGCGCTTGAACCTGCTCTTGCTAGGGTAACAGGAGAGTCGAAGCAAGAAAACACGGTTTACAAGAGAGGTTGGGCAACTTTGTGTATGAACGAGAAGGAAAAAAAGCCAGGCCCCCCAAAAAAAATGAAAGCAAAACAAAACAAGAGGGGCCAGGGCTGGCCCCAGCATCAGGCTGTTGCAAACCTGCCAACATCAACACAATCTTGGCCCTTGCTGAGTGTCCATTTTTACAATTGACTATTAAGATAATCCAGTGAATGGTGAAGTCTAATCAAACCTCTCGGATTTTTAGAAAGGATTTGTGGAAATAGAACTTCTTGGGGAGGCTCCATTCAATCCATCATCCAAACTGGTTTTCACTTCACTGGGCCAGAGCCAGCCACAGCGAATGGATTATGTGGGTTCCAAGCTATTGGGAGGACTGCTTGAGGGGTGGGGGTGAAGGGAGGGTGGAGACAGTTTTGTGAACAAGACAAAGTGATAAACCTACTAGAAATCAGAAACTCCACCCACAGCGATGCTGAGATTTGATGTTAAGGATGAAGAGGGCAGAGGGCCTGAGAGGGCCACAATCGCAATGTGCATTAGGGATCTGGTGCCTAGCAAGGGAAAGGCAGGTGCCAAGGCACCACACAGAACAAACTGGATTCGGCAAAGATCCCACTCTGTCAGCTGCCTGGATGCTCCAGCAAATCCAGACTGAAGACCAGCCCTGCCCGGTGAGCAATGTGGCTGAGACTGGAGCAAAGTCAGCAGGCCCCTGGGCCTGAGTGTGCTCCCGGCACCCTGATCACAGTCCATCTGATGGAGGGAGGAACTCCTAATACCAGGCTACTACTCCCCTCCCAGGAGCCTCTTCTGAAGCCCAAGCTTCCAGCCCCCATGATTCTAGGTGTTAAAATACGGCCTCTGTCATCCTCAGGGGCCAGAATCAACTGTTTTTCTTTATGCCAAACCCAGAGAAAGTATCATCTGCACTTCTTCATTTCTTATCCTATTTCCTTTCTGATGAGTGAGAGGTGACATTCTTTCTGGCGAGGGACAGGTACAACCCTACCCCATCCTGCCCACTTACCCTTATCCCCCACCTGCTCTCCTGAAGACCAAGTTGAGCAAGATTTCCAGAAAATAAACACCCTCCCGGGTACTGTGGCTGTTTCTGGACTAGATATTAACCTGTTCTGGTCACCATGACAAGGTCTTCCTACACATCTCTGAAGCCTTCCATAGGCAAGGCATCCCGGGGCTGGGATGATGGCGATGAGGGAGACCCTCTAGATCTTTGTTCCCTTCAAATCTGATCCAAGGGGTCCTGAGGGAGTCCCCAGGACTGAAGACTGCTCAGTTATTGCCTAGATACCAATCACAGACCAGCAGAGTCTCAACTTGAGTGTCATTCCCCCAAAATGACCCAAAAGGACTTTTCCGATAGGTGTTACCACGGTCATGTGGAGCTAAGGCCAACCAGGGGCCCCGGATCTTCAAAAGAAACCATTAGCATCACTTGAAAGAATGAAGATGACCCAGATTTAGGGTTGTCTTCATAAACTTTTATCAGAGAAACCTAACTTAAGGCAGAGCAAACATCTATAGCACCTGGTTTGGTCATGTGAGGCCCCCTTTCTCTCTCCTTGACACCTCAGATCCCTATCCCATTCATCAGCTCAAGAATAAAACCCTCAATCTTATTCACTTGATAGCCATGTAAAATTTCCATAGCTATATAATGAAAATTGCTCTTTTTCTCCAACTAGTTGGTCCAATTGTTAATTGGTTTGCTACACTGCCCTGAGAAGAATCTAGTGCAATGGGGAAAGATTTTCCTTTCGCCCCTATACCCCCATATCAGGATGTTTTTAAACTCTTCTGTCACTTAACAGTTGGGGCCAAAAAAAGATTGCCCCAGGATGTACTTCAGAAGCATATGGATTACTTGGAATTGAAAGAAATTAAGAGACAGAAGATGCAAGAATGATGTTTTTGTCTAATTGCCTCTGTCCCTAAAAACAAGACATAAATCTTTGAGGGTATCTGGAAGGTACATGCACTTGCAGGGTCTGCTTTCCAAGCTCATTAGATAAACCCTGCAAAAGTCCTTTTCTTTACATTGTAAATCTCTCTGTCCTGTTTTCCTCCTACATAATGACCAGATGAGAGTTTCCATTCATCTCTGTTCAGAACTCTGTGCACACGTAATTAAAGTCAGTCTTTTTTTTTCTCCCCTTGTTGATCTCGCCTGTGTCAATTTAATTATTTTCCGCTATACAAACCCATAAGGGTAGCGGAAGTTTAGTTTCCTGGCCAACTCCTACTATCCCGAATCTAACCAGAGATTGCAATAGCCAGGGTTCCTTCTCCAACCGTTGAAGAAAACCTTCAAATGCCATTAAATCAATGGGATGAATCTCTCACTGTCATTACTTTACTGTCATTTTCTTCCTTCTTTTCCTTCTTCTCTCTCGCCTCTCTGTGTTGTTTTTCACATGCTGGTGGAGGAGCACTCAGGACCGAGGACATCTCTGCCCCTGCACCAGTGCCTCCCGCAGTCCTGGGACATACTGGCTGCTCTTAGCAACAGTGATAATCACTTTTCTTTCTCTTTCTGTTCCTACTCCCATCAAGGACCCTCTGTGGCTCTCAGGACTTGATGACGATCAAGGTGACAATCATGTCACAGCAACTCATGCTTCGCTTGTCCACTTAGAAGTGAGAAAAGGTGCACCTGGTGGAGTAGCAGTTGGGCACAGTCCACATACATCCCAAGGACTCGGGTTCACATCTGGTGCCTGGGTGCCAGGAACAACCAAGAAGTACAAACTAAAAATGTTTCTTTCTCCTGCCTCTTCCTGCCTGTTTGCCTGCTCACTTTCTATCCTGCCTGCCTGTTTCCTTAAAAAAAAAAAAAAAAAAGTGTCAAGAAAAAAAACAGAACAGTCAGCTTTATTCAACTATTATTTGTTGAATTGTGTGGATGTCTGTGGTGTCAAACTTCTTTCCATAAAACCAAAGCCTTAGCAATTAGTGGTGATCATATTATAGTATATACAGCTGTGACATATCATGAAACATACTGGAAACTTACATTATAATGCACTGTTACTTCAATAAAATAATTTTGTATGAAAATGTTCGAAAGTCTTGGTACTAATGCTATTTCCAGTGGCATTTAATTCAACTAATTCCCACTCTCTTCCAATTTCTATAAAACACAGAGCCAACTTCAGGTCATTATTCGGGTTTTCCTGCTCAGAGGGAGTGAACACACTGGTGAGACATGACTTCTAAGCATTCTGATTTCTGGGTCTGTCCTTTCTGTTGTTAATAAATAAGTGACCAGGCATTATAGTGGTTGGACTTCTGCCTCAAGATTGTTTAATGTGAATAGGTCCAGAGAAGAGAGATTTTCCCCTCAGGGCTTATTATCCAAGACTTAGAGCAGTCCCTAGCTTGTGGCAAATTTGTAACACCTCCCATCATCCTATCCTCACTCCACCCCCAAAACAGACTGGAGCAAATAATAGGAATTCTAATGCTTTGCCCAATCTAATAAAATGTGTGTGGACTGCACTTTGGCCAGAGGCAGTTAAACAAACCATTACTCCACCAGGGTGCACCTCAAACTTTATTTTAATAGCGACCATCTCCTGACCTGTTGGCCTTGCCATGCCTGAGTGCTAAGGATATCTATGATAAGACACGCTGCATAGCAACGAAACTCTTTAGTTATTCACACTTTCTGATTAGAAGCAAAACATATCAAGTTTGAGCAGATCATCTATTTCTTAAGTGTTTCAGACACGTTATTATTAACCACACATTTAAATTATACAGACTCTAGAGAAATCTTCATTATTGCTCCCCAAAACCATCTGCTCCTATTTGCTTAGTGTTTGCAGAAATCGTAGAAACTAATCAATGCTGGGAGGGGTGGGATGGGGACATGAATAGGAGGGATACTTTCTGTGGAAAACCTTTTACATCATTTTGATTTGGGGACTAAAGGGAGATCTTACCCAAAGAAAAAAGTAACATCTGTCCTGTAGACAGTCACAGGGCATACAGACACACCATGTTTGGGGTTTTCTCTTTGGCCTCAGCAGGGGATAAAATCAGATCCCGCCATAGACCAAGGATTCAGAGATTAGAATATGCAATGACCACACCTGCTCTTTTCTGTATCTGATGCCTTGAGATCTCAGGGCCTTGCTGGCTCTGGAAGGACTGTCCCTACTTGTCATGCCTGAGTGCTAATATAGCCGACATCCTAAAACAGTATGTGCCTAGAGTGGAGTACCAGTGGGCAAGGAGGCACACCGACACAGAAACATGGAACAAAAATTTCAGTCGTAATAAAAATGCTTGTAACACAGCAGAACACCCTCATAAATGAAGAAAGGTGGTTTTAACTGCACTCCACTTTGCAGGAGACCATCTAACGTGGTAAACTCGTTTCTTGACACAGGAGGGTGCTGAGCCCTGGGTGTCACAGCAGCAGGCGGGTCCTGTCTGTCACAGAGCCAGGAGGAGAGCAGCAGGCTGCGCTGAAGTTTCCCAGGAGACATGTGGGGAAAGGAGCGCAGACTTCACCCACAAACCCAATCCTCTGTTGTGGATTCTCTCCACTGATGGTTCGGCGGCTGAAAACTGACTCTCCTACCAGATCAAGTTTTTGTGTCTTTTTACAACACTTCAAAATTGAGGTATTTTACGTAAAAAGCCGGTTTCTAGCTTCTATTGAAAGAACGGGCAGCCTGGCACAGCAAGCCCCCATACTGGGTGAAGCCACCAGCTGTAGTCATGACAGCCCTGTGACTGATGCCAACACAGCAGTGCGCACAGGCCTTCCCGGCCCGGCTGAGTGCTAGTAAGGATGCCCTGAGCACTTAAACATGGCTTGTACTGAGGGTTCTTTCAAACGAGAGAACATGAAGAAGGGGCCTAGGAGACTACACTTTTCCAGAGAATGCTCTGAGGTGCTTTATATGAAAAGAAATTTCCAAACATATGACCTCCTTAGCAGTCCCATTGAGAACCAAATGGAAACGGTGAAGCTTTGGGGGTCAAAGCAAGAGGACACTGGAGAGCCAATCATGGGCCCTGATAGGGAAATGCAGTCCATGTGAGCAGATGTGCTCTCAATGGCAGGACAGCTGGGAGAGGCCTCTCTGTGGAGCATGGATAAAACAAGGAGACCCCATGAACCAACGATGACACTTGGGTGGTCACTGGATGTGGTTATCTATTCTAACCTTAACCGCTAACTAAACCTTGCAGAGAGCTGAAATCTAGCCCAAGTGAAAAAGACAACTGGTCAACCCCCAATAGCCACCTAGTAGCCAAACTGAAAGCAGGATGCACTAATGGACACAGTTGGGAAGCATGAGACATTCAGGACATGGGAACCCCACCTGTGGTGCAGCTGGAACATGAAAGAGGTTTCCATGACAGCCAAAGAGGAAAATGGAGAAGGGGAAATCCCCAAGTCAAACAAAACAAGCTGTTTGTTCCTTTTTCAATTTGGACAGATTATTCCCCCAGGTGCCAACATATTTCCTAAGTGACCACAAGACAAGAGTGCTCAGAGCCAGCCCTGAGAGCTGGTGTTTGGTTTCTACCCCCTCCCTGGGAGGGAATAAAAGAGCCATACCTTAAAGAGATAAAAGTAGAGTAACATATTTTATTTAATTAAAGTAGATTGAAAAAGAGGCTGTGTAAAAGAATTAGGATTCTCAATAATTTACTAGTATTTACATTAGCAAATATTGGTCATTAGTAGACACTGCGAGGAGATAAGCACGCAGATCCCAGACCCCTCACCTGCGGGTGAAGGGAAGCTGGGGACAGACCCCATCCTCTTCATGGCCTTCCTTGAAGGCTAGCACGGCAAAAACACCATGGAGAGTGAGTGTGGTGCCCAGCCAGAGGGGAACCTCGGGTGCTGGTGGTCCCAGCACCATCACCCCGTGGAGGGCTGGAGAAAGGCCCGCAGACCTGGAGAGAATTCTTTTCCTTTTAGGAAGACTCATTCGGACTCAGGCCAAGCTCATACAGCGACCTGATGGCCAATGAGTTCCCTGCTCCCTGCAGATATTTTTCCATTGACAATTAACCTTCTGTAAACACTCCTGCTGGCTGACACAAAGACCAGTTTCCTGGATAGAAAATGAAAACCAGAAACGAAAGCCATGTATCCTGGATTACTTAACATCCCCAGAACTTGGTGACTCATCAAAATCTCACGTGAAATGATTTGTGTGCTTGTGAGGGATTGGTGGGGGTGACGCTGACTGGGTGGCCCTGGGCTACTGCACCCACAGGACGGCTGTCCAGGTCACAGTCACACCTGGTGTCCCACTCCTGCAGGCACTTGGGTGTGGGGAGGAGCCCCAGGAATGAAGCAGCAGGCTGGCAGTGTGGGGAGAAGCCCCCTCAGAAATAGCAACTGCTCGGGCTTCCTGTGATAACTCCTGGCTGCTGGAGACCTGGGGTCAGCCCTAATCACCAGAGCCCCTTCTGTTGCGCTCGCGGGACCCAGGCCTCCCGGTACGGCCTGCTGCGTGCACCTGGGAGCAGAGCCCCACCTGGTCACCGCAGGCCCCGCCTGAACCAATGGCCAGCTGCAGAGCCAGCGTTAACTGGGTGAGGAAGGGCCAAGGAGACTCAGTCCAAAATGTCCGTCTCGAAGGGGACCAGGTGGTAGTAGGACAGGTTGGTGTCATAGGCTGCTGGGTCCTCACCATCCTCCAGCTCTGAGGTAAACTCGCCGCCATTCTCAAACCTGAAATAGGACAGGACAGAGTGAGGGCTGGCTCATGGACTTCACCCTGCTGAGTGGAAAAAGACCCACACAGGTAGAAGGCACTTGAGATTCAATGCCAAACGCAAGGAATTGCTCTCCACAGCACAGGCCCATGGCACCAACGGGCACCATCTTTTCAATGCACGTCTAGGAGATGTGGAGAGAACCATGGTTACAAATCAATTAGGTGCAGTGGGTCAGCTCTAAAGACTTATAGCTCTGGCTTTACTTCTGTGGAAACTGCTCTCTATGTTCATTAAGCAACAGCAGTGGAGGGATGCACGCAGTCACTCATCCCTCGCAGAGCGCTCTCCCTTGGGACTGCACTGTCAAGCCCTGGGAGCAGCTGTGGACAGTTCAGGCCAGGCTGTCCTCAGGAAACGTGTCTGCCATGTACTATGCCCTGCAGACACCTCTATGAACATGGTCCACACCTCGCTGTGACACGGCCTGGGACAGGGAAGCAAGGGGCCAGAGTGCAGCCAGAGGTGGGTACAGTGGTGGAGGGTTGATTGGAAGGAGAGGTGGAACAGGAAATTCAAATGTATGTACATGTAAATATCCTCCTGACACTGATTCTCCCAGGCACTGAAACCATTTCCATTTCACATCTAACCCAAACATGGCTTCCTAAGCTAGAAAAAAGTCTCCAGTTGTTTTTGAATGCCTAACAGAAGTGAAGGAAAGATGTCTCCCTGGGAAAGAGACACGGAGATGCTGACTGTGCTCCCTCCTTTCTCTCCAGCCAAGATGAGGTGGGCAGGCAGGATGGGGCAGGAGGAGGGCGGGGCGATGCCCTTGGGCAGTCCCAGGGGAAGAAGAATGGGCCCAGGGTGCACAGGTAGCCTGGCCTTGATTCCCAGCGCTTGAAGGCAGCTCTAGAAGATGCTCAACGATACCAGGAAAGCTTAGGCGTGCCCAGACTGACTACACAGGAACAAGCGTCTGACTTGGCTACCCTGTCTGGGGAGCCACAAAGGGAAGGGGGCAGAGACTAAGCCTGTATGCAGGTCCTGGTGCAGAATCCCACTGACTTCAAACAGCAGGGTCAAGGGAGGCACTTCCTCTAGAGTAGAGATGCAAGTTAAAAGCAGAGGAGGAAGCGATTAAAGCTTTGAAAACAGTCTGAGAAGGCCTCAGTGGGTTTCCTTGCACTCCAAGGGGAGGGAGGCCAGCTGCAATGCCTGTTCCAGGTTCTGGTGGCTGGAGGCTATGTAGAAAGAGCTCCAACTGTGGGCAGAGAAAGTATGTGCAGCCTGGGCAGAGAAGGGGCCAACACTAACTTTATACAGGATCCCCTCCTCAAGCGAGCACTGGAAGGAAACCTAAGGGGGAGTTGAATGTAGGAAACACTGGAGCCAGGAGAGGATGGACAGTGTGACTATTGAGACACAGCCCTGCCCGGGCAGTTCCTACCCTGCACCTCGGACCAGGAGGACCCTGACAACCCCAGAGGGGAGTTGAGATGCTGGAGAAACGGGCCAAGTCTGAGTCCCTCTCAGTTCCCATCACCCCTACTCCAACACTGTGAGACGGAGCTGGGGCTGGCATTCGCCCTGTGGTCAATTTCCTAGCCACCTGCGTTCCCCGCCAGCCTCCAGGATGGCCACCAGGTGGGGGTCTGAGCCCTGAGGACTCACAGCTCTCTCCCGGCGGGGTCTCTGGTCCCAGTACTGGTGGCCCAGGCTCCCTAGAGTAGCTTGGGAGGGGGGTTTGCTTAGGTGCCTGGCACACGTCCTAGAGCAGGCCCCACGCATTGAATTCAGTCACTCGAGTATCACTGAGGACAGCTGTAGTCAGGAGCCTCCAGTTACTCAAAGGCCATCTCTCTGTGACCACTCGTCCTCGCTGTCACTTCCCACAGCCTCCTGACAGTGGCTACAATACGTTGGTTCTGAGAAACGGACGCAGCAGGCACGTAGCTCAGGCACCAAGAAGGGTCCTGGCAAAGCTTGTATCAGGATTTCCCTTTGAGGCCCCCAAGAGCTGCTCAGAAGCAGGGTCCCTGTTAACCTTTCCTGGATCGTGGGGGTTTTTCTCTGGCTTTCTCTCCTGCCAGCCAGGTGGTGGCCACATACTCATGACATGTCATCATAACCATGCAAAGCCCTGGGCACCCGGAAAGTCCCGTGACTGCCCTTGCTTTCTCTCTGCGGGTTTCTCCTCAGCACAACTATTCATGGTTGAACAGCTTCCTGAATCCCCTGGGGACCGACGGGGCCCCTGGGCAAGGGCCCTGCAGCACCTGCGAGGAGGAAGGTCTCCGCTTGCCTTCCTCAAGACAAGTCCCTGCGTGAAACTCCTCCCAGGAAGTCAGAGGCCCCTCCTTCATGTCAACCGTTCCACCCACATCAGCCTCATGCTCTCAGCCTGCGTCAGCACAGAGGAGGGCCACCCTTGGCCTTGCCAGCACATGCTTTTACGACTTCTCCACTGTGGGAGAATCTCGCTCCACATACCCCCAGAGACATCCCAAGAGTTGAGAAAGAGGGAGCTGCCGACCAGAGTCAGTTCCACAGCCTGACGGCTCCCACGAGCTCGTTGTGGGCAGGGGACCCGCAGAGATGGCTCAGCAGAGCTGCCCTGCAGGACTGGCCCAGAAGTGAGTCTCAGTCTGTCCCAGTGCCTATGTCTGTGCAGCTGAGTGAGTGAGACTGAAGCCAAGACTCCCGGGGACCCCTTAAACTAGGTTCACCCACAGTGGAGGGCGAGGGGGAGCAGGGAGAGTCCTGAGCCCAGAGTTTCATGCTCATCTTCATCCCCTAAGATTCTCCCAATGATGTGTGAGAGCATAATAGTCCCACGTGGAAGGTGAGAGAAGCCAGGAGATGTTAAATAACTTCCTAACACTCCCATGTGCAGGAGGAGCCCTGGGCTTGGCCTCCATGGTCGACAAAAGCTGAGTTGTGAAACCCAGCAAGCTGTCGAATAATTCCCAAGTTGCTGACCCGGAGCACACCATGGGGGAAGTTGGCCAGGCCTCCCAGGCACCCAGATGTCAGGCTTTTCTAGAGCACCCAGCCTGGTCAAAAGCTCTGTCATCAGAGGCGGGGTGGGGAGAGAATCACACACGTCCTCCCTCCCCTGAGGCAGGCCTACATGGGTCACACAGAGGCGCCTGGGAGTCAGGAGGCCCTCCAGGCCTGCGTCAGGAGGCCAACATGTCTCCCTGTCCCAGGAGGATTGTGGCCTACAATCCTCAGGGCCAGAACAAACTTGACCTGAAGTCTAGCAACTTCCCCTCAGTGTCCCCTCACAGTCAGCCTCTAGGTCAAAGGAACTTTGTTCCCTCCAGCTTTATGAATCTAGGTCTGGCAGTCCTCTAGAAAAGGCAAGCACTTTAAGTCAGCATCCAAATATGGGTAGGGACTGCTCGGGGTTCTGACCACTTCTGAGCAGGTGTGTGGGCAGTGAACCCCAGCCGTGACACTGGCCGACACCTTGGGATCCCTTCTAGAAAACGATATCCAAATGTGTGCACTTACAAGTGTTCTGCTGGGTCCACACCCAGGTGCTGGTCCTTTCCATTTGGTAGACTGTGGTCAATAACAATGGTTTCCGTATTTGCTAAGCAAAAGCCATTCGACCTCATGATTTCTGAAAATGAAAGCAATAAAGTTAAATATTAGGGACGGGGCAGATTTTGAGGTTTTAAAAATTTGGAGCTTATACCAAACTCCTTCCATCTCCTGCCTCCACCTTCTGCCTGGCTTGCCTTACCTTCCTCCACTTAAGGGAATAGGCACCTGGAGGCCTATTCTGGAGTACCACCCCAAGATTCAGGGGCCCTGCCAACCTGGGCCATGTAAGAGGCACATCTCTCCCTTAAGAAAGAGACCCTAGTAATCTGAGTAGCCCCATATGTGCTTTCCATGGGCTTAGAGCTGGGGCGGACACAGTACTGAGCGAGCATCTGGGAGTCTGTGTTGGGTCCAGCTCTGCTGTACACTGCTGTGGGGTTCTCACAGGTTACCCCTTCTTTCTTTCTTTTTTAAAAGGAAAGGTGTAGGCAGGCAGACAGGTAGGCAGCAAGAGAGAGGAGAAAGAAGCATTTTTATTTGGTTGTCCATCTTCGTTGTCTCCCCCAGCCCTGGGTCTTGAACCAGGGACATTGGGATGTATGTGGACTGTACTGAGGTGGACCAAACAACTAGGCCACTAGGGTGCGCCACCCCATGCCTGCACACAAACTCATTCCTCTGTGCATTTCAAGCCAAGTGGGGCACTTCACTTTTCTGTTTTCAATAATTCTGTATACACATTGCTTTTTGGGGAATAAGTACATGTTAATTCAGGAAGACCAACAAAGATGATGACTTTGTGCATGAATACCGGCTGCATGGTGCTGGCTTTCAAAGGTGGAGGTCTGGTGCTCCCCCTATGTGGTAGGTGATGGGGTGCCTGAGGGTGTGGCAGCTGAACCAGAACTGGCGAGGAGCTAGGCCAGCAACCAGCAACGTGGCCTTGGGAATGGTTTCCTCAACGGGAAATTCTCAAAGTTGTCTTGCATGATCATTAAGTATCCATCTGTAAAATCACATGAACTCCCAGCGTCCATTACATCATCTGGTGAGTAGCAAGTGTGCCTTGACTCATTCAAATATCTGTGGTCCTGGCCTGCCCTGGTGGCTCGGGTGCTAAGTCAGCAGCTGGGATGTGGACTATGTAAAGCACAAGGACCCAGGTTTGACACCTGAAGCCAGGAGAACAAAAAACAAACTAATAAATGTGCTTCTTCCTTCTTTTAAAAAAGTACTTCCTCTTCTCATTTCCTCCTCTTTAAAAAATTAAAAAATCTGGTATAGTTTTCACTTCTATTTCTCAAGGCCCATCTCCATCACTCCCTGGAGAGATGAGATAACTCAAGAACAGACCTAGGAGCCAGGCCAGTTCTCCAGCTCTCCAGGTGACTAGTTCCTCTGAAGTTAGCTGGGATCCATGCTCATAACTTTGTGTGTTCTCTTAAATCCAGCCCTCTACTTACCTCATCTTTAAAAAATGCTAGATAATTATCCCATATTCCTGGGGCCTTCCTACATGCAAAGGCTTGCCGCCCTCCCACCGGGGTCCAACACACAGGACACAAAAGCCTCCTTCTCCACACGGCGGTGTGTCTAGCAAGCGCATCCCTTCCTGCCCCCAGTCTCGTCAGGCTGCTGATGCTTTCCTTGTTTGGGTCACTGTTCTCTTATTTTACTTTACATCCTACCAGGATATCGATGATTTTTAATTGCTTTTTTTCCCATGTGAAAGTGCTACTTCCCGTTTATTGTCAATCTTTTTAGGTATTTGGTTCTCAAATGTTTCTCCATATGAAGACAAGTCAGGAAATGGCACAAAATGGAAGAAAGCAAGCTAGGTCTCCTACTCACCCCCACAGGACTGAAATGACTCTTCATCAAGCAGTTTTCCAAGCAATTGCTAAAATTTCCAGTGGACTTTGAAGTGACAGTTCCTGCTTCATTGCTCTTTGGCAACACAGGCCAATCACTGCACGTGATGTCAACACGTGGCTCTTTTCTGCTCCTCCTCCCAGGAAGAGGCCACCTGAGCCCACCCACCTTCCCGGCCAGAGAGCGTGCATGGAAGGCCTGCCAGGTAAGAGAAGGAGCTCTGAGTTCCTGGCTCAGCTCTGCGTCTAATCCAAGCAGGGCAAGATGATGCTTACCCAGGTCCGAAAAGGCAGACTCTGAAAGTGAGGAAATCTCAACAGGGAAGATTATGATTCTCTCACCTCTCAATCGAAATGCATGACTGCCCAGAACCCCTTTTGTTCTTGCTGTTATGAACTCTAGCTCGAATCTGTCTCCAAAAGAACACAAAACTCAGAGCAGCCCTGGTGCAGTCAGCTGACAGCCCACAGCCCCCTTCTCCAAAGGAAGTGGGAGTGGGTAGGGACCCTACAAGTAAAACATATGTTACTCCAATCAAATATGTCTGAAGGGGACTCAAGAGTTACTTGTACTGGAACAACTTTATCTTTCTTCCATGTGAATTCTGGAGCTCTAAAAAGTGCAGCATTTCCCCACTCCCCGAAATAGAGTCATGACAGATCATTCATTAACTGCCTATGTGAAGAAGCCTCTGTGCTCACAAATGTAGTTTGACCAGTGGCAAGGCCGGCTGAGCCTTGGGGAAACCATCTTTGCTACTTATGCCTGGGAGCAGGTCACTTGATCCACTTCCTCATCTGTAAAATGGAATAACAGTATCCAGCCAAAGAGCCTATTAAGTGGTATAGGTTAAATGAGATGGTATTTGTAAAGAATGCAACAAACTTGGGAGTTTCAGTAAATGGTAGATATTCGCATCTTTGTTGCTCAGGTCTTTATATCTGTGTGTCATACAAAAAAAAAAAAAGGACCAAAGGAAATGCTCTGATTACAGAAAAATTATAGCATCTGACATCCATCTTCAAAGGTACTTAGATGTGAATTTCTTCAAAGTCATTTCCGTGCCTGTAGCAAACACCACTGGCCATGTATGCATTCCTTTAACCACATACATGACTGATTTATGAAACAGGTCGTTTCCAAGATACTTCTTGGTATTCTTATACTTTTTCACATGAAGAAGAGTCCTGCTTTTTCATTTCTTATGTTTTCATTTATTTTGCACTCCTTTTAGAATTCCAGAAGTCTTGAGAACATTCTCGTACTCTCACGTGTGCCTCACTGGCCCTGTCTCTGACGCTTTGCTCAAGTCCAGGCAGTGAACACTGACACAGTCCAGCTGACTAAACGCCTCCCACCATGGGTGTCCCCAGTTTTTCCACAAATCCTCTCTTTTCTGTTCCAAACCCACGCAGACGCCCTGTTGCAGCAAGTTGTCATGTCTTAGTCTTCCACGACCTCTAGAGGCTGCTCTCTTTCCTCATCTCTGACAGGAACATTTATGAAGAGGACTGCTGAGTTATCGTAGGGACTGGTCCTCCACCTGAGTGAGGTTTTCATGCGCCTCCAGGGAGGCGGTGCACTTGAGTGGTTTCCTCCTCTGCACCACCTTCCCTTCAGTGCATCATATCCGGGTGTGTGTGATGTAGACAAGCCTTATTCCTAGGGGTTGATCTGGATCACTTGGGTAGGCAGGTTTTTGCCAAGTCTGTCCAAAGCAAGCTCCTGTCTTTGTGCTTGTAGTTGATAAATTTTATCCTGAGGGGATACATGGAAATTCTGTGCAAATTCTGTGTCTCCCGACACTTCCGCTATTAGCGTCTTAGCATCGACCAATGGATCCTTCCTGCGACAATCCCTACTGTGACGTTTGCCTAACAGGGATGTCCCACGTTTTCAGCTGCAGCCATGTTTTCATATGCTTCATGTCATTTTTCCTTCAGTTCGTTAATTCAAACATTCCTTTGCTCTGCAGACATTTAGCCTCAGCCCTGAAAGCTGCGCAGCTCAGCTCTCCTTCCCTTTGAACTCTCTCCCATGATATTTCCCATCATAGAACAGAACCCGGAGCAAAACCTTCTCATTAATTGGTCCCCTGGACTATCTTGGAATAGTGAAAATTAAGGCTGAGACTGTACAGATGACTAATAAAAATGAAATAATCATTGCCAGGCCCCCCGAATCTGAGCAATCAGATTTCTAGGTAGAGCCAGATCAACGCTGACACACGTCTTCTTATATCCTAGACAAAGCCACGGCCACAGTCATACTGAGGAAAGTGAAATCTTCCTTTCCTTAGACTAGATGAACATTTAGATTATCTTCGGACCAAGAATCCTTAGGGTGTAAGGCGCAAGCACCACCAGAGGTCACAGCATCGCTGACTGTCCTTGCTGTGGCCTGAGGGTAGAACTGTCACACTCACTTGCACCTGGCGCCATCTGGTGGAGCCCAGAGCACTGAGCCGCCTCACCCTTGGAAGAGGCAGTGGGTTCAGTGCCCGAGCACCCCAGGTTAGGACAGTGGAGACCCCGTGACAGCACAAAGGCATAAACCACTAGAGTCTAGGTGAGGAGGAGGGTCCTGAGCATTTCAGGCGGATGGGATATTTCAGGACAAGAGTGGACTCAACCAGCAGGGCTCCCAGACAGAGAGGACTCCAGCCTCTAGTTCCGTTCCCTCTGACCCCAGGGGAGCTGACCTCTCAGCTGATGGGCCTCTGACTGCTGCTGACAGTCACCTCTTCAAGGTCTAGCCTAAACTGTGTGTTCCCCTTTGTCCCGAATGTCTTAACACCCAGACCAAATCCACTGCCACAGTATGTGAATGATCTTATCTCAGCAGGCTAGACCACGGGTTCCCTTGTTTGCTTCAAAATGTCTCCTTAATGCTTCCCATCACCACACTATTTCTTAAGTGAGCTCCAATTAAACACCAAATGCATCATTTTGAAGGACATGTTCAGGCTGCAGGTTAGTAGGTGGAACACAGTCTGTTAAACAATTAAATCAAGGGTTACTCTCATCCTCTGTCATCATTCTGTTAAATTCTTTCTGAATCCCAAGGGCAGAAGGCACATAACCACACAAAGAACTGCCAGGTTTCTGGAAGCCACCGTCATCCACAGCCCCACGCCCCCTTGCCACTCTTACCTGAGATCTTGACAGGGCTCTGAGAGCTGGGCTGGATCTTATGCACGTTGTCATTTCTTAACACCTGATCCAGAGGAGACCTCTCAAAGAAGGTGAGCACCACTTCCGACCTGGAATACTGTAGGAGATGGCCCTGTTACTGGAAACGGACCCTCTTGTAGGGCGTCCATTGGACGCCAATGCCCCCACGTCGTCCAGACACTCAGCCAGACTGGCTAAACCAATTAGGCCATGTTCACTCACACTTGTCCGTTATTCATGGTCTCATGTGGCTACAATGCAAGAAGGCTCCAGAGGTAGCAGGGTAGTGGAAACAATGACTAGTTCTTCTGGGTGCTTGGGTGGGACAGGGCACACTCCCTTCACTGTACAAAAGACCGTGAGCCAAGGTGACAATGCCTTTGACACAGGAGAAAGTGTCTTCCTTAGTTTTGGGAGTTGGTGGGTCAACCTGACTCACTGCCTGGGTCTTTGGGCGCCACTGGACATGAGGCTCACAAACTTCATTTCAAGGCCTCTCTCCATGGGGATGTGACCCACCCCTCTGGATTCCCACGTGCCCTGTTCTAAAACCCCATCAGGACCCATGAGCTTTGAAGCAGAGACAAGAAAGCAAAGATGACCGCTGTGAGGGCCCACACCCCTTCCCACTCGGGTCCCAAACTTCCACGGAGCCACTGGCTCAGTTCCTTGTCCTCTTGTCACCCCCCGCCCCACACCTTGGGTACTGGGGCCACTGGAGCAGAGGGCGGCCCTGAGCTCCATCCAGCTGGTCCTTACTTTGCACGGCATGCTGATGATGGCCTTGAGCAGCTTCTCCACCTCGTTAAGCCTGGTCTCGATGTCATGGGCCTCCTTGATGGCAAGCAGTCCTAGAGGAGAGACAGAAATGCCTAAAGTCAGAAAAACAGACCAGGAAAAGGCTAGCGAATTCATTACAGAATAACAGGCATCCCATGATGGGACACCATCCTCCTTCGAAGACTTCCCCTCGAGTCTGCATCTCCATCCTGAAAGCCCTGCTCTACATCACTGGTTTCAAAAACCCCGTGAAAGACTCACGGGTGTGCGGGGTGGGCGCTGTCCATATGAACAGATGAGTCTTAGTAGGTGGGGATGGTGGTATGAGGGACAGAGACCATGAAAGCCCTTGACAGGACCTGAGCTGGGCCTGGGACCACCCGCCCAAGGACACAATGGAAGGACTGGCTTGGCTGGACATGGCTGCCCTGGTCATGGGGCCCACACACAGGAGCCCGTATTTGCATAAGTCATGTAAGTGCCAGGTTTGGAAGAAAAAAATTCCATTCTTTACCCAGAGAAAACCAAAGTGGGCCTGACTCACAGCACGTCCCAGAAGTCTGAGCCTGCACCCTTGCTACTGTTACCAGGAAGCTGAGCACATACCCTCCTTACAGTTACCTGGAGTCTGGGTGCACTGCCCTTGTTACTGTTAGCAGGAGTCTGGAGTGGCTGCTCCTAAGTGCCCTGTTTTATTTCTCTAATACTATACTCACAGCATTCAGGGTGAGTCTGTCTCAAGAGCAGCTGGAACGTAAGTCTTCCCACCACAGTTCTCTACATCAGCTTCCTGGGGGTGGGGGCTCCAAGAGCCCCTAGGACACTGGCCTGTTCCCCACACTTAAGGTGACCTTGCATGACTGTCCCTGTGTACTATGACCAAATTACAGAAGCTGAAATCCCAAAACTAATATAATCAGTCGCTGATTCTAGTTGTTTAGCAGTTCTGGTTTGCTTTGTTTTGTTCATTTTCCAGGCAACTCGTTGACTGAATAAGCAATACAAATAATTTCCTATACTACATGATTGAAACTGAGAAGGGAACAAAAGGTCTGTGGAAACCTGGAGCAGCCCAGGCCTGGGCGAGGCATGTCTGAAAGCCCAGGGCGGAACAGGGGGGCCCGTCACAAAGTCAGCTGGAGTCTGGAATAACTTCTGGTCCAGAGAGGACCGGTCGCCACCTGCTTCCTAGAGCTCAGGCCACCCAGGGCACAGGCATCTCTGCAGCCTGGCCCTTCCTAGCCTCAGCTACACAGGCCAGCCAGCCAGTCCAAACACTCCAGGCCCCTGTCACACAGCCTGGAGAGGCCAAGTGTTACCAGAGACAGGGTCAGGGCCACCGCCTCCCCCTCTTCCTCAGGTTATCTGACCCACACACAGCACCCTGCACTTGGGCCAGCAGGAAGAGGAAGAAAGTAAATACAAAAGTGCCTGATTCTCACCATACTGCTTCCCTGAATTCCTCACTTAAAACTCCCCATACAGGGTGCCCTGGTGTCTCAGGCACTGAGTCAGTGGGCGGTGAGGACATGGACCATGTTGACCCGGGGCCAGGGTAAATGACACAAAATAAATACAGGTGCTTCCTCCTCCTCTTCCTTGAAAATGCTTCTTCTTCCTTCCTTCCTTCCTCTCTTAAAGATATCCAATACAAGTGCTTCCTCCTCCTCTTCCTTGAAAATGCTTCTTCTTCCTTCCTTCCTTCCTCTCTTAAAGATATCCAAATACGCAAATATACACACACACACACACACACACACACACAACCCACCACCACCACCACCCCCGCCTCGCCCTCTGCACCAAAATGCACTGGTTGGTCTCCTGCTTACTCTGGGTAGGTTCACAGAGAGAGAAAAAAGTCCAAAACAAAATCACTTGGAACAATGTTTTTAAAGAAAGGACAATTACCTAAATCATTCCCCCAAAGTGCTTCCGTTCTAACACAAACTAAACTATTATAATAATACTTCAACTTTTATTACATTTAGAATACTAGACTTCAGTTGAGCAAGCCTACGGCATAAGTTATTTTTTCTGCTCTGGAGGTACAGATTATAGGGAGATGGGCCTCTACTATAATTAATATATCTAGTGTATCTATATTCATTTTATAGGATGTAAAACATAATTTTAAATTCACATAGATTATAATTCTTGTATTTTTGCCTTAATGATATAGCTTTGGTTACATCTTGGATTGAATGTTCAGTCCCTGGCTGTGTTTATAACCTCCAAGGGTACCATTCAGTCAGATAAATGCATTCTCCTGTGTCGACCTTCTTGTAGGGGAAGCAGAAATAGCAAAAATTAAAAAACACAGGATGCCTTGTTAACTTCGAATTTTAGATAAACAATGAATAATGCAATAGCATGGATAAACATACTAAAAATTATTCATTGTTTATCTGAAATTCAAACTTAATTAGGGCCTGTCTTTTACCTGCCACCTCTATTTTCTGAGCCATTTCCAGAATGAAATAGAGACCGGAGTTAGGTGCGTGGAACAGGATCAGAGTTTCAGCTCAGCACACAGGCCTTCCTATATCTGACGTAGCCTTTCTCCACCTTCCCCACCATCTGGGAGTGTGTGTCTGCCACCCCTACACCACCCCTACCCTCCACCTGTCACACAGCACTGCCCCGGGGAAGTCCCAGTCCAGGCTGGCATGAGGGCAAGTTCCACCAGCCCTTCATTCAGGGACTCACGTGCCATCCACACAGTGCGCTTTCACATGGAGCTGTTGGCCTTGGGACTCCCAGGACCCCAATCCAAGCCTGCAGCATCACTCTGCACCTGGGGGCTCAGCCCCGTGGGTCCCCCACACCCAGAGACAGTTGGAGTAAAATTCCCCTCCCTGCCACGCAGGGTTCATGGAAGATTTTGCTGACTGAACACAGAAGGCAAGTATCTGCGACAGTCCCTGTGTGGACGGTCCCATCTTTCCCATGGGACGGTCCACACTTCTTGGCTTCATGCTCAGTCAGGCCGCAGCCTGAACAGCCAGACAGCTGGCTCCAGGTCACAGGCCTCCCAAGAGAGCTGCTCGAGGGCACCTGAGTCACAGTCATTCTGCTTTCTCTTACTTGTTGATGAGCAGAGAGGGTCTCTGGCCAGAATGGAAGCTGAGTGGTACTCCTGGGAACTATAACCCGCTTCAAAACAAAACAAGAGGAGGTGCAGGAAATTTAAACAGGGGAAGGGAAGATGCTGAATCCCTCCCTTCAGAAGCAGAAATGACAAGTGGTTACTTTAAACTCTGGCTTTTGCTGGGGGCATTTTCACTCCCTCTCCCATTGGCCCTGCCCGTCGCAGATCAGTGTGCTTCAGACACTGTCCCTCTCCCACGTGAACAAGGAGCACTGGCCTTGTCCTAGAAGGGGCTGTGGCCATGAAAGGTGGAGATTCATGAAGGGGTAGATTCAGCTGAACTTGCTGAAGCTCCCCTGCCAACAATAGCACAGGCTGGTTGATGTGCCGGCACCACCTCTTAAAGCTCCGACCAGAAATGTGGTGGTGGGTGTTCGTGTGTTCTCAGATACTTCATGACCCTGCACACCTAGACTGACCTCAGTTTGTAAATCAAAGTTACCTCACCCTCCAACATCTGTGTGTCCCTTGTCTCTGCAGCCAAGGGCATCACCATCAACAACAGGTGTGTTAAATATGGAAGGAACACACGAAAAAGCAAAATCCCCAAACTGCCAGCTAGGCCACAGTGAAGAAATGAAATAACCTTCGTTTAAAATGCCTGGGGTTCCGCACTCCCTGGGTACCGACCTTCGGGACCTGTCTTTCAGCCCCGAAGGGCAGCTGCTGGGGACACCCAAGTAGGAACAGATTTTCACAGCGGTGCAGTTCTGCCAGGGGAGATGTGGGTTGGAACCCACACTTGGATGCTACGTTATTTTTCAGGGACAGATGACAAGAACCAAGAGTCCTCAAAGGATAGCGATTCCAAACAAGCTAATGGCAAGCATTCCGGTTGCATCTCATTCTGTTGCATTTGTCCTTTGTGACCCAGAGCTATTTTTCAATGACTGGCTTAGCTTTTCCAAATGTCAATGTTTACAGTAAGTCACTTTATTTTCAAATAAAATATTGTGCTTAAATATAATAATAGAGGATTAGCTACAACTTTTTGTTTTTCTATTTAAAATATTATTGATGGAATTAGAGTTCTGTGAAAATCTTGTTTTAGTCTTGCTAAGATGGTGATAATTAAAACTACAGGTGGGTAAAAATCATTGTGAATTGGCCCAATTAAACAGGAAATCTGCAACGCCTCTTGGTCGTGGGGTTGTAGTTCCAGGAATGGCCAAAAGGCGGTGCTAGCACCCCGTGGAAGCGGCCTGATTTGGTTTCCTGAGCGCGACAGCACGGATCTTGCATGCAAGCTCTTCTATGAGGAAGTTGACTCAGAAACCTTCAGAGCCCCAGAAATTTTTCTAATTTCTGATAGAGCATAATCACGAATCTCTCCTTACATCTTAAAAGTTCACTCTACACACTTTTTCGTGTCAGAATTTTACCCAGATTTAACCCAAACAGTTACGAATTTGAAACCCAAAGTCTAATAATACTACTGGATAACAATTTCTTTCATTTGGGGGTTGAAAATCAGCCTAGAACAGTCAAAGTGACCTGCTTTTTAAACTAGTCTAACCTCAAGAATGGGAACGCACCATATGTTTCTGTCAAGAGTCTTTATGCAAACACAAACGCCTGATATATTCTGCACCCAAACTGAATACGCTGGTCTCACCAAAGACCAGTGAGAGCAAATACAAACAAAGCAGTTTCCTAATCTCAGAAACCAACGTCCAAAGTCCAGCTTGTTCAGTGAGCAGAGCCCCCGAGGGGCCCCTTCTTCCTCTACAGAAGGACGGAGGTCTGAGCTCACTCGAGTACCACCCACTGCTCTGATTCTAGACTGCTTGGTCAGTGGATGGAAGGGAAGGCTGTCCTTAACAGCACATTAAGGGCGTCCATTTCCAAAGAACAGACATCTCTTCTTCTGAGACCCAGAAGAAAGACCTCGAGAAACGTTCTGTAGTGAACTTTCAGATTGCATTTAAAGAGCTTTGCCAGTGAGCAAAGGTGTCCATCAACAGACTGCACAGAGAAGCAATCTGCCAGGTGAGGTAGGAATGCGGGTCACACTGTGTGCATAAGAGCGATATCTTTAAAGGCCGCTCATAATACAAATTCTAGAAACAAAATTTTTAATTGTCTCAAAAAACTTTCAGTGGTTACGTTCTAGGTCCAGTTGGCCCTTGATCAACATGGGTGATAAGGGCATTGACACCCTGCACAGTTGACAATCCAAGTGTAACTTTTGACTCTCACAAAACTCACCTACAGTTAGTTGTCCCTTGGCGCCTGTGGGGGACTGGCTTTTAGGGCCTACTATGGACCTACAATTGCTCAAGTCCCCAGTCAGTCCTCTGTACTTGTGGGTCCACACGCCTGGAATCGACACACCCACATCCACAGCTGGTTGAATCTGTGCATGTGGACCCCGGGGGCCTGGCGGGCCACCTGTATTCACTGACAAAGACCCAGCTATGAATGGACCCACATAGTTCAAACCTGTGTGGCTGTGCATCACCTCCACCTGTTTTCTAAAGAGGCCATCAACATCCAAGAAGCAGAGAGTAAGAGATGAGTAGCCTGAGGAGATAACGGCGTTGGTCATTCTTTGCAAACTTCAGCCCCCCAGTGTAAGTCCTAACTCCCTGGGAACCTCTGGCTACTCCATTCCGTGACCTCATGTGCTCCTACCTGTGGGGCATCATGTTGTCCCAGGACAGGTACCTCTCTGACCCTTAAGGTGGTGACCAGCTCCCGGTCCCCTCCATCAACTGTCCTTGCTTAGTGATACGCACAACCAGTTGTGAGAGCTAGAAATGCTGATCAGTGTCCATTTCTTGAAGCATCTTTTCAAGATTGAAGAGCTGGCAGAGAAAGGAAGAAGAGACTGAAGTGGTAGAGACACTTCCTGAGGACCAAGCAGGGTCCAAGGGCAGCTCTTTCCTTCCTCTGCTCTTTCCTACCCCTTGGGTGAATGTTATTTATCAAAGTTGGGGAAAGTGTTTGACTTTGATGTGCTGATATGTAAATGTCCCTCCCTCCTTGCTCCCTCCTTTTCTAGACCCCTTCATTACTATCCCCACTGGAAACAGAATCAAGTAAGCTCCAGACTTCACATGCTCAGGGAGCCATTGGCTCAGTCAGCTGTCTGCAAGCATCCATGTGTTTGGGGAGCGGTTCTGTGCTCCGTGGTCAGACTGCACTTACCCAACCACTTAGCCCAAAGGACTGACAGGGCCTGCTCTGTGCTAGGCACCCTGGTTAGGGCATGCCTCTCCAGAACCAGGAGGATAGCCGTGAGCAAACACTGACCACAGAGCACTGTGTCACCTGGGGGCGAGGGACACACACAGCAGGGGGCCCACCCTCTCCAGGGGAGGAGGAGGCTGGAGGGGGAAAGCAGGGATAGGAGTGGGGTGGAGGGTGAGAAGACCTTATGGAGCCCAGACGCCAGGGAAGGGCAGGGGTGGGAGGGCTGAGACAGGGAGAAAGACAAGCACGGTCCACAAGGGCCAGGGCCCTTGGTAATTCTGTTTCTTAAAGGAATATGGACACATCTCAGGGATACTGCGGCTGGGTTCCAGGCCACCACAAAAAGCTAATATTACAGGACAGCAAGTTGCAAAAAAAATGTGGTGTCCAGGCAAATTACGCTTACACTATACTGCAGTCCATTAAGTGTGCAATAACATTAGTCTGAGAGGTACACACCTTACTCCATTACATGGCAGGGACATGAGACAAGCACACGCCACTGGAAAAGCGGCACCGGTAGATCTGCTCGACAGAGCTGCCACAGACATTTGACTTGTTAATAAAAAAAGCAATAACTGAAGGGCAGGAAAACAGGGATACCTGTGGGCATCCCCAATCCCCAGGGTCCCTCGGAGCCCATAGCAACCTGTCCCTGGAGCACTCCTGAGTCTGGCCCACACCAAGTCCCAGATTCGAGTTTCTGGACCACAGAAGGCACATGCCTGGCCCACAGCTGTCCCAGTGACAGAACAGTGGTGACCCTTTCATGGGTGCTGTCTTTCGGCTGGGCAGGGGCTGTCACTGGCCCTGTGCCCCCTAAATAAGTGGACGAGGTCACACCTGGGGAGGCACTGCCACCACACTCCTCCCAGACGACTTGTTACTGGAAGCCCAGAGCAGAGGCTCAGCGTCGGAGGGTCCTAAGTCTAAAGCCAAGGACTCTCACGTGGATCGGGACGTTGTGTGCATGCCCACATCAGCCCTGCCTTATGCATGCTAATGATGAGGTAATGCTGGTCATCACGCTGGAACTACACCACTTGGCAAGCAGCAGGCAGTAGAGGCAGACTCCAACTCCTCCCCAGTCTGGTTCCAAAGCCTGTGCTTTCAGCTGCTTATTCTGACCCCCCTACTGTGACTGCGTGTGGGGTGTAAGTCAGCCTGACCCTGACCCCGACCCCTCCTGGCCTGACCTTGCTGTGTCCCGGGTGGCTCACTCAGGGGACTCGATTTTCACATGCAGGGAACAGTGAGGGTTCCAGAGGGGTGGATACTGCATGAACAAGCTTCATTTGCATGTTCCTTCCTCCACCCTCCCTTTCTGTCCTCTATCCAACTGCCCTTTGTGGTATTTTCCTACTGATTCTGTTACATATCAGCAAAAGATAATTAAAACCTTTGGCTCTTAAAACAAGTACAGAGTAAAACTGGAGAGTAAGAACATAAATGAGCTATGTGGCTGTGTTCACAGTGGTGACTCAATTAGGGTGGGGTGAGGAGGGGCCAGGAGGGGCCTGGAGGGAGGGTGACTCTCTGGCAAATGGTCTGAGCTCCCCCACTAGAGGCTGCAGGCCGACTGGCCAGAGGAAGACAAGCATGGGGCCCTCTGCTTGCATCTTGCCCTCCCACCAAGGAGAATTGGCATCTAGAGGCCCTGGGGGCTTGCCAGGCCCCTCAGGTTCTGGACAAGGGCACCCTGTTTTCAGTGATGACAACCAAAAGTGACCAGGGGATGCCCACTGTTACCCGAAGAAGTAAAGGTGGACAAAAACACCAACAAAACGCAGATTTCTGTGGGACAGCCACGCCAACCACTGTTAACCATGTGCCCTCCTGCTGTCCCAGCTCTGCTTGGGGACAGCACTGGACATGCACAGAGAAGGTCGCGGCCCCGTCTGTCACTACTACACAGGTGTGGGTATGGGGTCCACAGCCCACTTCAGCCTCTGCTGGTCTCCTGACGCCACCCTGTGAGCTCCTGCCTGCTCAGCTCCAAGAAGACGTGGAAAACTGATCACAGGCCTACTCTTTGACTAGCTTTGCTGCACTATGGCCTCATACTGACACAGAATTGTTCCTTATTTTGACCACTGGGAAAGTGTTCATAACAACAGAGAAATAAGAGGCCCCAAGTTGTCTGGAAAAAGGGGGAAGGGCCCTGTGTCCCGACGGATAACCTGAGGGAAAACAGCACATGAGTTCCTGGTGGTGCCCAAAGACAGTGACAGCCCAGCTGGCTCCAGCTTTGAAATTTGGTGGAAAGTAACCACGGCCCAGAAGCAAGCTAAGAAACCCCTATGTAAGTTTCTGCCATGTTCCTTCTCTAGCCGAGAGGTCGTCTGGGCCACTGGGTCCCACAGCACAGTCAGAGGTCTGACAGATGAGATGACAGGACCAGGACCAAACTCGGTCACGTGGCCACTTCCAAAGGAGGGACAACAGGGGTTCCATGACAAGGAAATCAGGAGGAAGGCTGGCCAGGGATGGCAGTGCATGCAGCCTGGAGGCCTGGGAAAGCATGCAGGCCAGTAGGAACCTCTCTGTGGAAAGGAAACAAAAATAATTCTGTGAATCAGAAAGAATGCCCCTGAAGTCCCCCTGAGAAGCGAGAACTGCCTGTTTGAAGGGGCGCAGTGCCCTAAATTGAAGGTGTGCAGGGGGGCTGGAGGAGAGGTCAGAGGTGCAGGACAGCAACTAGCTCCTACCCCAGGGCCCACAGGCCGGACAGGAGCAGCACTCCACGTCCCCGGCTGTGACGCCCCAGCCTGTGCAGCCCCTGCTGACTCTGCATTAGGGGGCGTTCTCCCCACTTGTTGGGGGTGGCCCAGAGCTTCTGTCTATCCACGTGACACTAAGTGGACAGTGGACAGGCTTGGGGCTTGGGAATGGAGTCTTTCTAGGGCCAGCGGGATGTGGGCATCTGGATGGTGTATATGTGTTCAGGCTTTTCTGCAACTTCCTGGGTGATCTGTCTCCTGGGCCCTCATATCTCAGGTCTAAGAAGACAGTCTACGAGCACCAGCAGTGCTCAGTGAAAGCACTGCGCACGCACGCACGCACGCGCACACACACACACACACACAGGCTCTCCCAAATGGGCTTTGTTTAGAGAAAAACTAACATGACAATTCCACCTCCCAGACAGTCTGAGACTCATCTTTGATACTGTACACCCCACATCTGTTGGGATCATTCTCAGGCCTGCTCTGCCGTGCTAGCATCCCATCCTGTGTCTCTCCCTGTTGTACCCTTGCCTCCTCCCGTCTGTCTCTGCATAGTACAGAGCATGCAAGTCGGACCAAGTCACTCCTCTGCTCAAAGCTCTCCATCTCCAAGCAAAAGCAAAGCCTAACCTGACTGACTCCACCACCCACCTCCCCAGTCTCCAGCTACTCTCCACCTCCTCCTCTCCACTCCAGTCACAAAGGCCTTCTCCAGACACAGGCCAGCCTCAGGGCCCTTTCACTTCATGCTTGCAGACTAGAATGTTCTTCCCAGGTATCCAAGTGGCTTGCTCCCTCATGTCTTCAGGACCACCCTGTCTGGTAGTTAATTCTTCCCACGTCCCTACGGAGAGTGTTCTCCTTGCTTACTTTTATTTTCTTCTGGACATCTATCACTAACGCATATGTATGTATATATGTATGTTTGTATGTATGTGTGTTTATGTGTATATATACACATATGTATATACATACATAATTTTTAAATTTTTCTCATGTTTATTATTGGATTTTTCCAACCAGAATTTAAGAATCATGAGGGCAGGGATTTGGGTTTCTGTTCTGAGCACTGATCTGCCCCCAGCAGTTAGAATGATGCCTGGCACATGGCACTCAGCAGGCATTTGCTGAATAAATGATGAAGAATGATCAAGCCAGAATGATCAAGAGTCGAAGATTACCCAGCAGCCACTTGGGAAATAGACTCTGCTGTCACAGTGGTGACCTGGATACTCAGACTCCACAAGGTCTGAAACAGTGCCAGAAAAAAAGGCCAGGATCATCCAAGAGCCCAGTCAGTGGGGACACCTCGCATGCTTATATTTTAAAGGATAAGCCTTCCCAGATGTGAGAGATGGAATAAGCAAGAGACCCCAGCCAGTCTGGTCAGGAAACGCCGAACCACAGTAAGTTTGCAGAGAGGGGTTAAGTTAATTAACCCCACCAGTGTCTGAGTGCAGAAAAAGCAAATAGGGAAATACCTTGTCACCCAGAGATGATATCACAAAGCAGTTACTTACCCAGAGGGGCAGAGCAAGGAAGAGGCACACAGATCCAGATGAAGAGGGTCAGGAGGCCACAATGCCAAGGATAAAGAGTGGGGGAGAGGAGCTGGGCAAGTCCTCAGGCCAGCCAGTGAGCACTGGGTCTCCTCCCCCATGAAGGGCCCAGTACCTACGTGCCTGTGTCACCCCGAAGCATATCAGACCCAGGGTCATGAAGCATAACACCAGTGTGTGTGCAAGAGGGAAGAGCATTCTCTCCATATACAGGCTCCCCCACTGCAGTATATGAGGGGCCAATAAAAGAGCCTCAGAAGCCTGTTAATTGTGATCAGATTCAAAAAAGCAAGTGGGAGCTCAGCCTCACCTCTACGGGGCTGTGGGTCCTCCGCTGACAATAACCAGCCAGCTGCCAGCAGGGGTGGTGAAGCCCAGATTTCCTTGAAAACCCTTTTAATGAAACTCCAGCGCACATCTAGCCCAGCCCACAAACATTCCCATGCATTTAAACTGAGGGAATCTGATGGAGAATTATACTGAGAAAACCTGACATTTCCAGCACAGCACATACATCTGGCTGCCTTTCTTTACAGTTTGTATATCCAGGCACTCTTTTAAGCAAACAATAAAACTGTATAGAAATAAAGTGGAATCTCCTTTTCCATTACTGTGATGTATTTTACTTAGGATGAGGCATGGATCCTCCTCTAACTCCAAGCCTCCATCTCCATCCTGGACCTCCAGCCTTGCAGAGACCCTAGGCCCAGGATACTACGCGGCAACAATTCCAGCAGCAATTCGATCAGGGGCTGTTGGAAAGTCCTCTACACCCAACCACTAGTCCTCATCCTAACCCCTCTACTGCCCCTAACACCCCACGGTTAATCCCTATGACAGATATTTTCCCCCTCAAGCACTTGACAGCAGTTGTCATCTCCCTTCAGAAGCTGCTCTCTCCCTGGCAATACCTCTCTTCGTAAGCCCTCTTCACTTGTAGGTGACCCACTTTTCGGACTGCACCTCAGGAACCCAGACCCAGTACAGCTCACAGGAGCAGGAGGGACAGAGGCCAGGGCAAGGGTGTGGTGTAATCCAGTCACCTCCCAGCTGCTCCAGGTAAGGCTTGTTTTTACTGCCCTGCCCTGTGGCCACACCCTCCTCCCCACCCTCTCTAACCCTAACCAGAAGCAGCTGTGCAGAAGCAGACCAGAACAGCTAGCTTTACGGGGGACTTACTATTGCTAGAAACTCTGCCATGCATTTTAATCCTCACCAAAAGTAAGCTCCAGGAAGGACCCAAATGGGGACCAGTTCCAGCCCATTTGCGCAGCTCATGGCTGCTGAGCAGGGACGCCTACTGGTGCAAGGCCTGGTGGGCAGGGATGGGTTCTGCCTGCTCTGCCGGCTCTCAGGACTGCAACTTGCTTATGGGGTCTTGTTCCAAAAAGGGCAGTCATTACCCAAACTGCTGTTTCTTCATCTCAGCTCACCTGGTTTGGCCAGCCCTGTTAAAGTAAAAATATCTTAACACACACCAGCAAAGAGCAAATCCAAAGAAACCTGCTCCGTGCTTGAAATAACATGAAACTGTCTCCAAAAAGGCCTAAAAAAGAGGACTCTCGGGCAAAAGGATGTCAAGGTGGCAGGCCCTCACACTCGGGGCCTTCAATCTTGGCCTTCCCAAACGCTGTGGCTGCCAGAAGTTGCTTCAGGAGAACTGAACTAATTATGGTGTCATCCACACACTGGGGCGGGCTCTCCGGGAAAGAAGAGATTAGCTGCAGACTTTAGGCAGGGGGCAGCTAAGGAGCCTCACAACAAATGAAGGCTTGTGCCCGAGCCGCCCCCCCCCCCCCCCCCCCCCCCCCCCCCGCCACAGGTGCCACCAGGTCTCTGCTTACAGGACTGCAGAAAGCCAGCTTCAAGGTAAAATGTCACCGATTCTCAGTTCAACTTGGGCATCTTGGCTTCCTCTCTGAACCAGCCTCTTCTGCCTGGCCTGCAAAGGGTCTCCAGGCGCCAAGAGCGAAGGGACCATTTTACCTCTCTGACAACCCGGGACCCCATAACCAGAACCCGTCCAGTCGCAGTTAATCACAACGGTAGGCGGCGGGGATAGGAAACTGGTGGGAACCCAGCTCTCCGGAGGCTGCGTGGCACCTCGCGCTCAGCTCAGCGGTCACCGGTGAGGACTAGGGGCCCGGCCCCTCCCAGATCCGAAGCAACACCCAGCGGGACCTCACTGTCAACTCTTCCCAAGGGTTCCCCAGCCCCTCCCGCCGCCTGCCAGGTCGCACCGGCCTTTCCAAGGGTGGGGACGGAAGCGGCCGCCCCTGTGAGCGCGAGCCAAGGCGGAGCGGTCTGCAGTCCGCCCGCCAACAGCCGCCGCGCTCTTGTCAGTGACGCGACCTTGGTGGCCGTCAGGGCGCCCGTCCTGCTGGCCACGGTCGAGAGGGCCCCTGTGCTCCATGGGCCGACTCCTCGTCCTCTCCCATTGCTCCCTTCATCTGGGTAAGGGGATCTAAATGTCCTGTCCCGAAGCGGCGATGGAGGAGAAAGCCGCAATCTGAGTTAAATGACTTCTCTCGCCTCCCGCCTCCTTTCTTTGCTACACTTCACAACAACCTCACAAACAAGTCCACTTAGCACCCGGCCCGGCGCCCCCAGCCGCTCCGAGCCCCGAACCTTGCCGCAGCGGCGCGCGTGCCAGCTCCGGCCGGTCCTCGGGGAAGGCGTCGCGCAGGCGCTGCCACAGGCGACCCAGGTCGGCGAGGCTGCGGTGCAGGTAGAGTACGCTGCGGTCCGACCACTCCGTGCGGATCTCAAAGAACTCCTCCTCGTCGCCGCGCCGGCTGACGATGAGCCTGCGGATACCGTTCACCCAGCAGCCGCGCACGAACATGTTCACCAGCGACGTGCCCTCAAACACCGCCGAGGCCATGCCGCGGGTGGCGCATGCCCCCGCCGCCGGGGGCGCCCTCGGCACCCGCCCGCCCGCCCGCCCGCCGCCGGGTCTCTCCGCGGTCGGGGTCCGTCCGAGGTCTGTCTGGAGCCCGTGTCTGTCCGAGTGAAGTCTGTCCAGAACCGGAGTCCGCCCTGAGCCGCGACCAGCCTGGCGTCTGCCCGGGACCGGTGGCTATCGGCGCTGGGCTCCACCCGGTCTAGCCGAGATCGGGGTGTCCAGGGCTGGAACCGGCGCGCGCTGTGCCCAGGAGCGGAGTCTAGGCCGGGCCAGGGCCGTCTGTGGTCTGCTTCGAACCGGGGTCCGCCGGAGGCTGACGGGGGGGGGGTCTGTACCCGGCCTCCGCGCGCCCTCCCGGGAGGCTGCGTTCGATCCGCGCTCCGGCGGCGCGGCGACTAGTCGGTGGCGCCGGGCCGAGCCGCGCTTATAAGGCACTTCCCATCGCGAGCGGAGCGGTCGTCGACGTCGAGCCGCGGCCGCCTTCCTCCCGCCTCCGGGTAAGGGCCGCGCCGCGGGCCGCACGCAGGGGTGGCCCGGCCCGCCGCACCCCGCACCGCCTACTCCGAGCCCGCGCAGCTGGGCGGCGGGGACCCTGGGCAGCCGGGAGCGGGGCCGAAACCAGAGCGCCCGGCCCCGCCTCCGCGCCCCCTGCCCGGCCCCGACCGCCCCCGCCGCTTCCTTCCCTCCCGGCCCGGGAGCCGCCGGCCGGTGACTGGACGAGACACTGGGAAGAGAGGGCGGGGCGGTCCGGCGGTCCTGCGCTCCTGGAGCGTCTCGTTTGAGACTTTTTTTTCTCTTTCCGTTCCTCGATCCTTGGAAACTCTCGGATCTGGGGACTGCGCGCCCCACCCGGCCCGTGTAGAGGGTGGAAACTACACGTGGGTCGGGGCTGGGGACAAGGGCTGGCCCAGCGCAAAGCGAGCCTGCGGGGCCGGGGGCCGCACGCGCTTTGCGCCGGGACTGGTTGCCTGGCCTTAGTTTCTGCCCCCACCCACCCTAGTCGGGGTTTGGGGGTCTGGGGCGGAGTCTGGCTGGTCCCTTGTCCCCGCCCCCACGTCCCCTCCCCGCGTCTCCCCGCGCATTCCAGTCATGCCAAAGCCCTACCGAGGCCGGGACGCAGCTACAGACTGACCGACGCGACAGGACAGAAAACCGGCAGGCCGGAGCCACGGAAGGGGCGTCCTTTCTGTCTGCCAGCCAGTCAAGAGGTCGCCCTCCACAAGAGGAGGAGACACCCCTGCTAAGAAGCGGGACACAAGCGTAGTGAGGAGGGGGGTCTCCTGGCGGCCCGCTTGATCTGGTAGCCTGTTGTGAGACAGGGATTTCGGAAGTGGAGCTGGGAAGCTGCCCACGTTGAAAACTAGGGTTCACAGCTGCCGGGATTCACAGACTCCTGCTCCTCAGGCTGTTCTTAATTGGAAGATCGTTTCAAGCGATAGCTGAAGAATTGGAAGTTGCTTCCTGAATCCCCTCCAGTGACCTCACGTTGCCCTAGGCGGGGGCGGGAGAGCCGGTAGGCGAGGCCCTTCTGCGCTTTGCAGCTTCCAGAAAGTCAGCTTCCAGAAGCAAGCCCAGCTAGAGCTCAGTTTGCCTGTGAGTGCCTCTCTTCCTGCGCCCCCACACCCCTCATACCACTGCCAGCAGGCTTCATTCACGCCGCTCCAGTGACTTGGGATGTCATGTCTCCAAAGTTCATCATCTAGGTTTATCCTTACCTTCCAGTGTTGGCATGTCCCCCACTCTGCCTTGTGAACTGGAAGCAGATTTGCTTCCAATGTGACAAAACACCGCCCACCCCACCACCACCATCACCCCGCCCTCCCAACCTGTAGTGGAGATAGATGACTGAGGTCAGCAAGTGTGGGATGAGTAGGCTGAGTGAGAGATGTCCGGGAGCAGGGTGAGTGGCCCTGAGCCAGAAGGCTGAGGGAGTACAGAACTGAGCCCCACCTTTCCCATAAGGCCCAGGTGGCTTCCCCAACCGTCATCCTCCTGGACACACACCCCTTTCTGTCACTGCCCCTGGCCTGGCATTTCTGAGATTTAAAGGTCAGACTTATCCTGCTTTTATGCATCCTGGTTGTTGGACACTTTGCTGTGTAAAATCTTTCCTGGGAACAATCAGGTCTTCATTCGCCGGTTGCCTGAGGGACCTAACTTATCCAAGATGACTTTCTGTGTGTGCCAGGCATTCAGGGTCACTAAAGAGAAGAGAGTATTTTTAAATCAGTGATGTTTGTTGCTTTCTTTCAAGAGACCTGGAACTAGAAAAAACGAGATGACCAATTAAAAAACAAGTGCCCAAAAGTCACCAGTAATCACAGAAATTCGGATTAAAACACAATAAATTACCATTTTAAAATCCATTGTATTGATACACATTTTTTTAAATCTGCTAAGAAAAAGTATTCAAAATTAAGCCAAGAAGATAATAATCATTTCAGTAGGAGTCCTTTTAATATCACATTGGAGCATCTTTTAAAGGTCCAAGTAATACTTAATTTTTTAGAACATCATAATTTGATGTTGTTATATACTATTAATGAAGGCTATGACTCTAAGGTTATGTTCTAACATGTAGATTTGTGTCGGAGACACAAATAATTTTTGTTCCAAGGAAAAGATCACCTCAAAAGTTATCATTTTTTGTTGTAAGACATTAATAATTTTTAAGTCTAGCCTAGCAATCTTATTTTCTTCTTTTTAAATATTATATAAACCCATTTCTCCTAATGGTCTTTGAATCAACTTTTTCATTTACATATTTTCTTATTAATAAGTTGAGGCGTACCCTGGTGGCCTAGCAGATAAGGCCACTGGACATAGTCCACATACATCCCAAGGACCAAGGTTTGATACTCTAAGTTGGGGGAAGACAGGCAGGGAGAAGAAACCAGGTTGAACAACTTAATAAAATAAATGTTTTGTCCTCCTCTCTCTTCCTGCCTACCTACTGCTCACTTTCATTCCTGCTTGCATTTTTGTTAAAAAAAAAAAAATCGTATACATGTTTGATACATGTGAATTCCATCATTGAAGAAATCTGTTTGAGAGTCATAGCTTTTAACTGGAAAAATTATACTTGGACACATCTAACAAGTACAAGAGCTTTTTTTCACAAGATGTGTGGAAGGTTCTTTAGAAGGCAGGTTAAGCCATAGTTGTCAAAACTGAAAATGGACGTAATTTGTGGCCCCACAGTTTTTCCTCTGGGTTACAGTTCTAGACAAACATAGGCCCTGGAAAGGCATACAGACATTCATTGCTAGTTTTTGTTACAGTGAGAAACTGGGCATGACCTAATGTTCATCAAAAGGGGAACGAATAAATTAGTGACCCATATATAGGATGGAATGTAGAGCCACAATATGAATCAGTTATAAATGTATGGCTGGATCTCAGGAAAAGAATGTCAATAGAAATGATTGCTGGGAATAGCATGGTAATTAGCAATATACGGCAGAACAAAACCTTTGGAAAGATACCTGCTAAACTCGTCAAGTTGCCGTTGGGTGGTGAACAAGTCACGATGGTAGGGTATCAGGAAGGGGTTTTGCTCTATTTCTAATTTTCTAACACGGGCATACCTTGTTTCATTGTACTTCCCTTAATCCTCTTCACCAACACTGTTTTTTTGACAAACTGAAGGTTTGGGCAGCTCTGTGAGCACCATTTTTTTCAACAACACGCGCTCACTTCGTGTCTCTGTGCCCTGTGGAATGAAGGTATGCACATCGTTATGTTAGACACAAGGGTGTTCACACTTACCACACTTCGGGGGTTGTGTTAACCTAATTGTTTATGCTCTGGGAAACCAAAAACTTCATGAGACTCATTTTATTGTATTTTGGAAGGGAACTTGCAATTTCTCCAAGGTGAGCCTGCAAACATCTCGAATGAAGTGAGTGCACATATTACTTATGTGATTTTTAAGGGGACCTGAGCACTGGGGGAGGCTGGAAGTATGTATGCAGAGAGCCAACCCTGCCAGACTCTGGGCACTGTTGAGAGCCTCTTAGTGTTTTTCTGTTACTTTCATATTTTCTGAAGATGATGTAAGAATCTCTGAAGTAAGTACTAGAACTTCTGACGACCGGTCCTGCCAGCCGCTGACTCATTCCAATCTCTAATCTCAAACTTTCTTATCTGAACTTTCTTTTCCTGGATTTGCCCTTCTGGCAGTCAGGAATTAAAAACAAAAATGTCAAAAGTCCATAACTGCTGTGGGGACAAATGAAATGGTTGAAATGGCCAAAAGGGGCTGTAAACACCTTTGAGGATTGTGTTCTATAAATGGTGGAACAGGTATGGGGGAGGCAGAGTGGTTTCAGGTTGTAAAGCAAGCTGATTAGCTGGTTCACTGGCCAAGGCTACATAACAGAATGCAAACATGGAGAAACAAAGAGAAGCTCTTTGGGTGACCTGCCCATCTGCCAAGTCTGGTATAGAATTACCCAGGTGTGTCTGAAGAGGAGTCCTGCTTGTAGGTAAGAGCTCTGGAAACTAGATACTTGAAACCAATTAATAAGAGTAAATAATGGGAGTGAAAGAACCTGAAACCCAAGGCCTGCACTCTTGAGGGGATGTTTAGTTTTCTGTTTACTTTTCTTGTGCAGTTGCTTTGTTTTGGCTTAGGTTGTTGTTCTTTTAAGTTCTACCCGTTCTCCTTGGCTCTCAAAGTTAAGAAACAGACAATGCAAAGGTTGGCAGTCGTTTCTGCAGGTCGCCTTCTGTGTCCTACTCATTCTGCATCTGACAACACAAAACTTGGGCTATGAGAGTCTGAAAAATAAGATTGGTTTCCCCCCATCCCCAACTGCCCAAAGCCAGGGAATAAGGCTCTTCATCCCAGGGTGGCTGCTAACCCCAGAGTTTCCACCATTTGTAACCTGTGTCCCAGACTCTACATTCGCCAGCTTTCTGTTTCTCCTCAGAAGATTAACATTGATGGGGCCTCACAGTTGTGAACATTTTCAGGCACATTAACTGATCTGATCCTCACGAGAGTCCTGGACACAGATAAACATGGAATTGGTCCCAAACTCCTGGCTAGTCTAACTGAGGGTCTTGCAGCTGATCTGAGTATCAGCCACACTGCATCACCTTCATCACCTCAAAGGAACAGGCACCTTCCCATCAGAGCCTCTGCCAAGAAATCATGGATGGAGATTTGCATTGGTGTTTAGGGATTTGATATCCACTTATATCTATATGTCAACATAGTGTCCATTTAGAGTACTTTCCATCTAATCATATCATCAGCCACTTAGTGTCAGGAGAGTGAGGACTCTTAGTTAAGGAGACCAAGGTTGAATTCAACTGCCCCTCAACCTACAGAGCACATGAAAAAATGTGGCTTGACTAAGGTCCCACCAATTTGATTAGAAATAGCAGGGAATGGTAATGCGTGGTATATTTTGTCACTCAAACTCACGCATACGCAGGGGCTTGGATCGGATGTGTCCCAATAGCATTACTGGCAAGCAAAGAGCCAAACTGTTTGGAGGGAATTACATGGTTTAGGCCATTAAAGAGGCCATAGGAGACAGTTCTAGGGCTCAGGAGATGTTTGGAGAGATAGCATTCTGCCCACAGATAGTGACAGGACCTGGCCAATGAAGACAGGAGAACAGCTCCTTCCACCTGCAGGTCATGAGCTCGGGTGTGGCTTGACTTTTATGCATCAGTGTGCGCTGGCTGTCAGCTGTCCTCTCCATTTCCAATTTCCTTCCACCCACCTCCAGGAGCACCCCTGTCACCACAGTCCCCACCACACTGCCCAGTGACTTATTCTTCCTTTCTTCTCTTTCCAAGGCCTAGACTCTTATTTCCAGCCCCCACACCCCCTGCCCACACCTTCCTTTTAGAATCTCAACAGTATCATTCTGGGGTGGGAAATATTTGTTTATTTCTCTGAGCGTGTTCTCTCTCTCTCTCTCTCTCTCTCTCTCTCTCTCCCC